>JAQGAI010002023.1:0-13170 GCA_034696905.1 Lepidocyrtus violaceus
CGTTTCTTTCCTGTCACACTTTTTGCTGATATGGCTTTCAAACATCAACATATTTCTTATTTCTTTCATTCACTACAGCATAAAAGTTTTCCTTGAACATAGCCAACAAACAATTTCTTACGTAATGCACATAGGTATGTAAGTATCACTGTCAAATTGTTCTCTGAAGTCTTACTTAGCAGGAGATATATTTTACATTTTGCACGGATGACATGACAGGATCCCATCAAGTCCTTCAACTTTCAAGTGTAAAATATCAGGATGCATATCTTTTAAACAGTCTTTTAAACAGATTCATCACCTTCAGGCCAAATTACATTCATCCATTTTTGCTGACAGATCGAGAATAATTAAAATCAGAAAATGTCTGAGCCCTGGGGGGTAAAAAAAAAGAGTTTTAAAAAACGGGAATAAAGTCAGTGGATATATGGCTTCATTTTTATTTAGGCACATGGTGATGATATGATCTAACTAAAGTACCTACTTACGATTAGGCATATTCAAAATTACTAGAATTGTGAGAAAAAAACTGCCGGTTTATGTCAGCTCACATTCCACTTGAAATCATGATTCATTTTTACAAGTAATTTCACTCCCAATAAGATCCGCTGTCATGTTGACACATTACCGGTTAGGAATCATCATCGTCTATTTTATATTTTATTGAAGTTATGCGGTCACCGTAACAGGCTAAGTGCATTTTTCAATATTTGACGGAATGAAATCTATTATTGTAAAATCGGCCATGTTTTTTTTACAGTTATACGTAAGTATTGAACTGATAGATAAATAGGTATGTAGGTATGTATTTCCGTGAGTTTGATGGGAGCAAACAAGAGGAATATTTTTTGCAGTTATTTTAAGTGACAATTTTAGCAAATTGGTTGCAAACAAGCATCAAAATCATTATCAGCTTATTTGTGAGTGACTGCGAGCATCCCATTAACCATTAGAAGAGGGAGAGAAATGGAATGCTCTATAAATGGGTATAAACATTTTAATGAGGAAAGTTTTCGTATTTGTGTTGCTTTTTTAAATTTGGTTTGGGCATTCATGTTCTATTTCATCATATTCATCACTATCATATCAACAATCATCAGTCAAAAAATGGGTTTCCTGTTAGGTTCACCCATTGTCAGTCAGTCATAGTCATAGTCATCATATCATCCTCATCAGGTGAACAAATATTTAATGCGAAATTGCCCACTAACGTCGACCGTTCACCCCGACACATTCTTCATTCGCATTATTTTCCTTTATCCCATCAACCTTTCACAGTTTTTGAAGAAATGGGGCTGTTTGTAACAAGTACTTTTTTAGAATTAGCGAGAGAGAGAGAAAACAACCTTTCATTTTAAAAGTATTTGTTTAGGGAACTGGGGAGAGAATATAAAAGGGGACGAAGATCTCAAATGAAATAAAATAGATTAGGAAAAGGGTGAAAAGTGATATATTATCTAACTTACCCGATGAAACCTTTTATAAAAAAAAACTTTTTGTAATGCAATTTGTTTGAGGAATTTTGTTTCTTTCCTTCCCTGTGGCCTGCTTTGTGTGAAAAAAAAGATCATGTATATGTTAACACTTTTCCTCGGCTAGAAAGGTTGTTTTCGGCGAAAGCGCATGTCGTATGTCAGACAGTTGTTGGGAATAGGTGTTCTAAGAACACAGAAATGTTCACTTGAATGCACTTCAGTTATTCAGGCACCCTTCCATTTAGGATTATAGGAAGGAATGAATGTTTAATAAATTATAATATAAATATATATATTGTTTCTCCAACGTGTTTTTGCAATTGTGTGGAGCATTACGAAAAAAATACTCCAGACAATTAAACTTAATTTGCCGTATTGATCAACCACCAAATTTCTTAAAAACAGTGCAATTTCCGCCATTATTTAAAAATTATGTTAGTTCGCTCTGGGCCAGTAATGCACAACCCTCGATGCAATTAAAATCCCCATCCTTTTGCAGACTAAAATACAATTGCACTTCTGGGAAAAGGCAAAATATCACATCACATGATTATTTTCTTTGCAACTTTATTGCATCCCTGTTTAAAGGGAAGGTGAATTAAGTAGTCTGCTTTAGACTGCATTTAATTACATAATAGAAAAAATGGCATAATTTCCATTTAACTCCTGCCCTAAGACAAAAGTCTCTTATCATTATCTTATCTCATCCCATAAATGGTTTTCAGTAAGAAAAAAATTCAGATCAATGTTTTGTTCTTTTTACCTTCCTCTTTCTTTGCAATTCTCAATGCTAAAAAAATAGGTGGGTTATTCCAGAGATTTCGGATCACGATCACGTCCTCCTCCCCCCGTCAGCAAACCAGAAAGCCCAATATTTTATTCAACACTTTAAAATCAGATAATATATAGAGCATATAACCTTCAATTACACTCCTAAATAATTACACCTTCAAACAAAAAGCAAAAAAGAATAAGTAAGAATAATAAGCATTTTCCCTTCCTCTGACTAACTAGCCCTGTCATGTAGAGATAGCCAACTACCATTTTTATATTTAAAAAAAAATGACCATTGATCATCATCAGTTTTATACTTGAATCAAACCTATTTAAAAGAAAGCCTTTTGTTCTCAGAAAGTGATTATTACATTACATCACATCATGATCTATTTGTAGCCCTTGCCCAGTTACAAGCCATTATTACGTAATTATTATAACTTTTTTTCTTATACTCAGAACGATTTATAATAATTACAATTTCATTGAACAATTTATTATTATATCAAAACCAAAAAGGGACAATTTTACAGGTTGAAAAACTCACTTGCATACATAGGTAGGTTCATACAAGAGCCGGCCATTTTCCCGTTAATTGATTTCTCATGCAAAATGTCGTAGAAAGAAAAGAGGCTGTGATGTAGCCAGTCAATAAGTAAACGTGCATTGGTGATAAAATAAAAAATGATGCATTTTACTCTTCATGCCAGAGAGGAAGCCAAGAAGAAGACCACTCCGGGTTCACTACTGTTGTTTAGGAAGTACGCTGAGTGGGCACTGCACTGGCGCGGTATGACATGGCTTATGTATGTATAACAAGGAAATGGTTGTCGTAGTTTGAACCTTCTTTTGTTTCTCATCCTCTTCTTCATCATCATCATCATCGAGAGCCAAACAGTTAAGTGAAGTGGATTGGCTCATATTGCTACCGTAATTTTTTCCTCCGCCAAGTCTGTCACCATCTAACTTACTAAAGTGAAAAAATAAAGCGTTTTTTTTTGTATTATGCTCAGCCAGTAATTAACTCTTGTAACGGGCAGTTTTTCTTTTATTCTCTCGAAAAAAAAATTTTCACACCCTAATAAGTACACAGGTAGAGGAGGTTTATGGAGTCACGTCGAAAAATGTAAAGTGGCCGGGAAGGGAAAATGGTAATGTACAGTAAAAGAAAAAAAGAAGGCACTATTCATGCTATACATATTACTGTAATCATACTTGAGGGAGAGAGGTATTTATTAGTTGGCTATTTTGCAAAGGAATGTCCGGTAGCCGGGGACATGATGTTGATGATGAAGCTGATGGGGATGATGTAATGTTTTTATTTACTTACAAGACTAATTTTGCATAAAACACCGGCAGTTTACCCAACTGTCATGTTCAAGGATGATGAGACGAGTAAAAAATGTCTTGTCTATTGGACTGTGAGAAACAAAGTAAAAATCTTTTCACTTCATTTTCCTCTCTTTAACAAACAGTTTTTTACGGGGAAATTTATGGTGGTGAGATCATGATTCATTTGTGATGATAATGAGGAGGTGGCCGTCTAAAACATAACATGGCATATTTTGGACGTGTTTGTTGTTATGTTATGGCTTCATAATATTTGCTCTTGCGTCATCGTATCATCATAAAAAAATGTCACATTATTCGACTTGAGTGAATTATTATGTAATAATTAGGCATATTTACTAGACTTCTCATCATAGCATTTGAGAATACATGTTTCAAACCGTTTTAATTGCTGCATTACAGTTTAAAAAAAATAATTAGAAAAAACGGGAAGAAAACATTGGTTTAAGTAAATCGGCAAAACAATAAATTTTTAAATATTTTCATAAATCAACTAGACAGGTAAATAGTAAGCAATATAATGAAGTGATATGCATAATGTATTTATAATTAATTAGTAAAGTAATGCAATGCAAGAAATGAGTAGAAAAACGAGACATGTAACAAATCCCAATCCAATCCTTAAATCGACAACTCACCTGTATTCATACAAACAAGCTGAACTGTTTAGAAATTTAGTTGGGTGGTAACAACACGCTAAAAAAAACACTTCCTATATTCGATTTTTTTCTTACAAATTATTCAGCTTTTTTTTTAACTTACACTCATGTGTAATTTTAATCTTGTATCAGATTGTGCTCATGTTCAGTTAAATACGAATAAATTAACATCTAACAAGAATAAAAAACCTCCGTGCTCTTTTCCCTTATCTTTTCTCCGGTCCATTAAAATTGCAAACAAGACCTGCCTGGCTTAACTGACTGACTGACTGGCGGAGGGTGGAACGGCCTTTAAAAGGATGTAAACATCCTTCCCTAAATGTATTACCTTAAATGTTTACAGCTGATATTGTTATATTTCAAGTTGATTATCGCTCGTGAAAAATCTGCAAACAAAACAAAATGCCTTACTTAGAGCGGAGCGTAATAAAAAAACATCCTGGCTAGCCAGCACACTTTTTTTCAAAGAAAATAATTAAAGTCCCGTGGGAGAATTTATCTTTCATTGTGTCATAATTAATTTCACAAAAAAACAACAACTTTTTATGGCCAGTGTGGACAAAAGTTGGATTGTAGTTAGGTCGGGAAGAAAAATAGCAGTTGCCTTCACATCCTCTGCATTTTTTTTAAACCGAACTGCACCAAAATGAGGCTCAAAATTAAGTAGTTTTACTCATTTGAAAGGGTTAAACTGCTCTTTATTGTCCGTGTCAGTGTCCCTGACACTGCAAGAGCGATGTCGAAGGAAAATTATAAAAAAATAAATACATTTCAACGAAACAAATTTGTTTACGACAAACTGACGGCAAAAAAAACATTCAAACGATTAATTTCTCTCGAAATTGCTCAAATAGCAGGACAGCATCATGTCACACTTTTGGCCTAACGTATTTCATTATTTTTGTTTTGCACAAAATGCATCATAAAATCACATTCTCGGGCAATTCAAATACGGAAAAAGTGTTTATATCTAGCCAACCTGGCTGTGTGGCATTTGCCATTGAGATTGCCAGATTGGAATTGTTTGCTTTCGTTCTTACAAATAAAACGATTTAATGCGTTTTCGGTAACGTTAGGTCATGATTCAGGATCCTTCTCGGTGAAAAATGTGTCTGTGCCTTGGAGAGAAATGACTTTTGACTCCATTTCATTTTATCATATGAAAAGGGGAAAATGGACATGACATGACTCTTGAAAAAATGATAAATGATGCGCCGGTCGGGTCACCGGCTCTGACCGTTGACGATGTGAAATTGCACATTACTTAAGATTATTCGCCAATATTATGACACCTCCTCCGGCCTTTATCCCTGTAAATCTCATTTAGGAGGCCAAATATCCTCCTTTCCAAAAAAGACAAGTAATATATCTGTCTGGGAAATTGCACTTTAAAGGAGTTAATTGAGGTGAATGGGGATAAGCCTCCTTCCTTAACTTATTTAGCAGTTAAGTCCTTAAATCATATGACTATAATGCTGCGAGACTCATAAGATGACTTTATGGGTAAAAAATTAAATGGATTTTCTTTAAAAAAAATAAGAAAAGAAAATATTTTTTTCTGTTCACTCTTTAAAGCCGCTCATGTCACAGCAATCACAGGGATGAAAAATGAGATCTTTATGTTACCTAATTTTCATAAGTGTTCATCAGTTTAAATAGGATTTTCCTTAAAGATGAGCTGCAAATATTTTTTTTAAATAATATCTCTGACTGATTATTTGTAAAGTATAGTCAGATGAGAGACACTTTATAAAAGGATAATCTTAAATCTGTATATTTTTCATCATGAATGATTATACCTTTTTTACTCATCCTTCAAATCTTCTGGCTTAGGCCAAAACTCACTCGGACAGTTGTTGACTGCAAAAAAAATTAATCCGGGAATGAGAGAATGTGTTAACGGGTTCGGGTGAAGTGAGGCGTAGACAAATGCACGTACTCACAACTACAGCACAACATCCGTGAACATTCATTTACATTCTGAATCAGTCAGTTTTGAACTATATAATCCTTTTTTTATCTGAAGGTTAGTCAGGTGGTGTTGGTTAGATTAGGTTTAGTTTGGGATTGTTACATACCATAACAGAAGTATAAATATTATAGATGATTTTATAGGATAACTTTTACTTGAGTTGCTCGCTGATCCTCAAGAATTACATCCATTTTAATTAAAACGTACAAGGATAAGTACAGGTTCTTCGAGGGAATTAAAAACAGCCGTAGAATTTTCTACCTAAGACGAAGAAAAAAGGGAAGGCTTGTCCGAGTCGTTTGTTGCTGAAATACATAGGAGGACTCACTCATCGTCCGGGATCATCGTCGTTTTCTTAATCACTTTCTTTCATTGGATGTGTATCGGCATTTGAGAAAATTGAAAATGATCGTCCAATTTGAATTGGGGATTGTGGCCATATTACTTCGGATGGATAATGTGTAGGAAGATGCTAAAATTCAAAGCATGGCAATTCGAATTTAAGATTTTTACGGGATGGATTGATTGAAGTTGCGTACAAGTAAGATACCATATCATATCACTCATATTTATTATTTTAAAGTGTGCGTCACGTGACGTCAGATGCGCAGTTCCCAGCCTTGAAATTGATTACGGAACTTATTACATAATGAGCAGGAGCATATCAGCTCAGCTCGAGAGACAATTGACTCTTAATATGACATTTAAAGCTCGAGAGACAGGAAGAAGTAGCGTTAGTTTTTGTTTACTCATGAAATAACAATGATGATTGTGTGATGGCAAGAAGAGAGAAAATCTTCTTTTTTGTTACAAATTTTCCGTCGGTCGGTCGAGTTAGCTCCGTTTTTTCATTGTTGCATAATAAGATACGATATACAAATAGTAAAAGGTCCGAGCATGGTAATGGTAACATGACTAAGCGTAGGTAAACTATATTTCTCTTCCCATTGAGACATGGCGCGTCCACCATGCAAATAAAAGGACATGCTCACCGGAAATTCAAGACAACATAAAACATAACCCCGTCAGTTTGTCACACTGTTACAGTCACTAGCGGAGATGGACTGTTATCATATCATATCATCATAAAAAAATCATGGCATGCTTCAAATCAGCGGTACATTTATAGCACCAGAGGAGTTATATAATACCTACTTGTTATTCTGAAGGGAAACAGCAGGTGCATCAGTCATACGTAAGAAACGCTGACAGTTGCTCTGTTATTGTTGCCCGGAAATACATTCGATCCATAGTGTCCACCAAAGACCTACAAAGATTGCAAGGCATACATGATATGATGCAATAATTTACTTTACGCAACAATGTGCACCGCTTACTCAGCCAGGCGTGACCTTGTAAGTACTTCTGAGAAAATTGAGATATATTTTTTTTTTGGATTCGAAGGATTATGTAACGTGGGTTTACGCTTCATTGAAAACGTCCGTTGAAGTTGTTTAATCAGCTTTTCTTTCAGAATAAATACGCACCGCTAACGATAAACCTTTTTGGTTTTGAGTTTCAGTCGAGGGATTTATTCATTCAATCGTGCTTTATCATGATATGAGATCAGAAAACTAAAAGTCTATTTGTTTTTCTATTATATTATTTTCTCGTTAAAGTAGAAATATTGGCTCACGAAGTTCGTGATCATTTACATGGGGATGGGGTGTTGGCACCCAACGCATTTGTTGGGCGTGTTAATAGCTTCGAACAAAAAAGGTGTTATTTTGAACAGGTCTCATCGTCAGCCAGCACAATTGATGAGGTTGGTTATTTGAGAGAAATAACAATGATGCGTCTTTTATGAAGATGACGATCGATGACATAAGGTATCAATTTCGATATCACAATCACCTCATCTCTCATCTGCAACCGAATAATGGATTGTTATCCCTTCTTTCGATATGATATTGGTCCGTGACACGTGGCTCCATAATCATGAGTTAAAAAATGGAAAGGTTTTATTGGACTTTACTTGAAAATCTAAATCGCTTAAATCTAATGTTCAGCATGATAAAATAAATGATTTTAAAAAATGTAACAAAAGTCCAGTTAGGAATATTTTAGGAAACGCATTACCGGCATTGCTACATTGATACATAATATGTCCATATGTGAGAAGGTGCGTAACGCACAAAAGCGGAAACACGATTTTGAAGAAGAGAACCGAACAACGCATTATTTCCAGGAATCGTCCGTTACTCATTCGACACGATAATGTAAATCTAAATCACTTGAGTCTTTTTCTCTTACCCGATGATAATGATTCGGAAATTTATTCATTGGATTGAGTCCGTCCGGCTGAACGCTGAAGCACGAACTTCAATTTGTATGTTGGCAGCTCCAATTTGCACTGACTTCAAAAAATTCATGTTTCCGGTTTGTGAACGATTTAAAGTAAATAAGTTGGCCAATGCAAATATGTATACCACACCAAGTAAACCGTTGTTTTTAGTTTTCAACAGGCGCAATCGCATCGACCACTGGCACAGTAATAAATGGCCAGTTTTTTTTTGGTCGGAATGTGATATTGGACTCATCCCAATTGTTTCTCAATTTGTTCGAAAGAAATTTCCAATTTAAAATATTTGGCGGGAAAGCCAGAAAGGAAAATGCAATTTTCTTCACCTTTCCTACTGTCCACATCCCTCCCTCCGTTAATGAGAATCCAATAATAAGGGTTATATAAATACGGGAGACTTACGATTAGCAAAAAAGCAGTGTAATAAGCTAGGTATAAGTGCAGGTAATAAGGAAGCAAAATAAATTAAACGGGTTGACCAAAAACAAAAAACGAAACAATTATTTTGAAATAACTTTATAATGCAAATTCAAGGAATATAAAACAATTGAAAATTGAATATAGATTGAATTTTGTTTTAGTGGATCTATGTAGATTTTAGCAACTGTCTGGGGGTAAATTGAGATTTTATTCCTTAGCTCAAAGGACACGGCTTAATTAGCATTGAGCAGTGTACATCCCGGTGGATCAATATCAATGCGATGAAAGTCAATTACCATTTCACTAATGGTCAACCTAACTGGACTCAACCAAAAGATTTCAATTTCGTACAAGAGTCATCAAAACTAGATGTTTCAAATGTTAATCGATTGTGAAGGTCAAGAAGAGCTTTCCTCCTCACCAATCAATTCCTAAGTTGCCCCTCCGTTCTCACAGTAATCATTATACTAATGCTTAGGTATGGACGGGAGGTGGGTAATTTACCTTGCATAATTTGGTTCACGTTTTTGCGGAAAATTCTGAAGTTTTTCTTTTGAAATCCAATGCGTACAATTTGCATGGCAGTTTTATTTCATATGCTTTTTGCACTTTGACTTGGCTAATGATTTTAATCTTTACATTTACCTGTGATCATGCTCACATAAAAGAAGAACAAACAACTGATTTTACTTTGCAAAAACGACTCAGGTACGAAACCTCCAAAAATTTGCATGCTGGGGCCGACATGAGTTTGCAAATATTTTTGCAATCATGATCAACCCATGTCATTATTATTACTACTTAAGAAAAGGAAATGGGACTGTAGGAAAGGATGAGAAGTGAGTGGCTAAACTGAAAAATGAAACGATTTATGCCAACTTTTTGACCAAAAGACCTAACTGTTCTTATGTAATAGACAAACCTACTACATACCTATGTAGATATGAACGGTTGGCTGATTTTCTGCCTCTGCGAAACGAAAGTGAATAGGATAAAGGAAAAGCAACGAAGTTTATTTTTTTCATGGGTAGGGGCTAGCAAGAGAAACTATTTATTTTCATCATCCCCATCGATTACTCGAGGCAGTCCAACTGTCCAACAACTGTTCCGTTTTTGCTAACTACCTAATAAAATATGGGGAGGAAGGTGAAGATGTTGAAGAAGCTGATGATGATGATGATGGTGATGATGGTGAAAGATACAGAAGGAAAGGGGACGGTTGGGTCACTGGTCATCAATATGATTTTGCTGAAGATTTTTTCTTGGCCTTGCTCCCGGGATATTTGAATGAAATGGATGTAAATCAATATGCCCATTTGGCTTTCCAGTATTGCCGGGTAATAAACTATTGCTGTAGTGGATTTTTATATGATTTTTTTATGGATTATTGAGAAGGTACGTAAAAATGTGAGTGAGTGTGCATAACATGTACATAAAAGAGAATGTCATTTAAAAAAAGATTTACATTTTTTCTTCCAATTTGCATTGTTTACTGCCAATCAAGTTGAGAGCCACTTCATCATTCATTAAAACGATGATGATTAAGATGATGATGACAGGGCATGTAAAATGGTTAAAGATTGTTGCATGATATATTACAGGACGAAGTTAAAATGATGATGATGATGACGATAATTGACAATGATGACAATTTGAATATGAACGGACCATGTGAAGCGGTCAAGTGTGTTTAATGTCATTTGTGAAAGCTGTCAAGATTCTCGGAGCTAGACGCAAGAAGAAAAATGTAAATTGTGAAGGTAATTAATTATCCTCTGACAAGCATCTTATTTTTAGGGAGGACAATTATCAGAAGGGGAAAAAATTTGACGTTTATGAATCCTTTTGGCAAACTGAAATTAATTAGATGCGACGGGGACAGGGTGGCAATAGAGGAAAATAATGAGAAGGGAGATGATTTTTTTTTCTTGAGGATTTTGGGATGAGATCTTCATTAGCATCTTTAGAGGGGATTAAGAAAACAAGCAAAGTCAAAAGTAAGAACTTTTATAATGTAAGATAAACAAAAAACGTAAGACAAGGCTTGGTGGTGGTGGTGGCGGCGGTCATGTAATCACTCTTGAACGATGCAAATTTCCCCCTTATTTGGTTACAGTTTCGTATTAAAAATGAAGAAAATAGCTAAGTTGGGTTTAAAAATACTTAAGAAGAAGAAATAAAAAAGAGATATGGCCAGAAAGAGAGAGGACGAAGCTGATGCCAGGATCAGGCTCATTCATAGCTCATTAAAAATAATATTAGCTTGCTTTTTTAACCCTTTAAGCTTGGGCCATAGGCTAAGACCGTATATTTGCATATTATTCTAGCTTCAGAGATTAGGAGAGGACAGGTTGGGTAGGATGACTGTTAAATAGGTAGGGATGAGAGAGGAATAAAGAGGGATGATCATTTCATGATAAAAAAGTTCGTTTTTTATTCGAGAAAATTAGGAAGATGAAGAAGAAGTGGCTTGTTTGAATGGGAATGCGCAGCAAAACAACAACAAGATAATATGTTGCTGTTTGTTACTCTGGATGTTCGAAGGTGCTACCGGGTTTCCGCATGGGAGTAAAAGAAAAGTGGATTTTTTTTCTTTCAGAGAGATAAATTGATTGAGCTTATCTCAATGCAAGGAAAATGCATAATAGGGAAATAAGATAATTTTATTTGGAACTCGAACACGCGGATCATCATCGTATCATCATTTTCACCGTCACTTTTGAAGAGAAGAATAAAAGTTGAAAATTTGTTGGTTGTGGAGGGGGTGATGGTGAGGTGAGGGTGAAAAAGAGATGGACTGACTTGACTTTACTAATGCTTTTCTTATTGAGACAAGTTATGCAGATGGGTAGGTTTACATAATCTAAAATGCACATAACTGGATTCAAGAGAGAAAAGCAATCGAAAAGCTAACGTAAGTGATGATGGGACTTGTAATGGAAGAAAATTCAATCTGATGATGATCAGTTGAAGTGTTCAGTTGATGCCGCTTTCATATCGATATAATCATGACATCAAAGAACAGGAATATTGGTAAAAGGACATTTTAAGTAGGTGAAAGAACGAGGAAAAGCAATCAAGGGATATCGGATTAGCTATGTTTACGAATGTTGAGGAGATTGAATTTGTGGAGAAATAAAACCAACTATTTATCTTGAGAGCTTGAGATTTCACTAAAAAAATTAGTTTTAGTTTTGATATCATTGTCATTACATAATTGATTGATACTCGGCTCCATTTCCAGCGCATTAAATTGCCTAAAAAATACATTAATTTAACTGAAGACTTTAAACGTTTAACTTACTTGGCTTTACTTCTTGAAATTGCCATTCGCTTATTTGTAATGTATATCGCTATTGATTGAAAACGCTTTCTTGTATGCAATCAGTGCATTATAATTAGTTTTCATGGATAACTATAAACTTCGTAAATTACCTATCATTTTTTTATTTGCGTTGCATTTATGATTATGAAATGGATTACAGTCTGTTGTGCAACGAAGAAAGTGATAAATCAGTTCAAGGGTGAAAAAATGCATACCTTTTTAACAAACCTGTTTATGTATAACCTTTTTTTTGTTTTATTGGATTGTATTTTTAGATGGAGAGAGTCTGCTGGCTTCGGAGTTGGGGCTTTGTGCTGCTATTTGCGACGATGGTGACCGGGCAGGTCCTGATGGAGGGTTCATGCCCGTTGGTCCCTGTGTTCAAAAGTTTTAAACCAGAGAAGGTGAGTTAAACAACAAACTACATAAGCAAAATAAAAATATGTTTTTAATGAAAAAAAAAACCTTTTTAATCCTTCATTCCATTCCCACTCATGCACTATTTACATAGGTATAAAATACTCACAATCAGTTCATCAAAGCACATCACATGATCATAAATACTGTTCCGTTTCTCATCAAACGTTTACTCCCGAATTTGCAATAGAATGAAAAGAGGTGCGCACGTTTGTGCAGCGTCATCCTAAAAATAACAAAAAAGACAAAAAAATTTTATGGGAATTAGGAAGAATATAGCACCATCCATCTCTCAAGTCAAATGTTCGTTAAGCTGGAAAATGAGTAAAATGGTTCAGGTGGGAAAAACATTTCGAAGAAAGTAAAGAAATCTCCCATAATGAAGGTTTTTCCCTTTAAAAGTCAAAATGTTATTTTCGCATTTCCCTTGCCTCTTTGTTGCAGTACACCTGAAAAAGGGGTTCCTTATCTAAATT
>JAQGAI010002024.1:0-13167 GCA_034696905.1 Lepidocyrtus violaceus
CTTGCTTGATTCAACTCGTCACGATACGATACGATCAGATCAAGACATACAGCTTTTCGTAAAGCTGTTAAATGTATTGTAACTAGTAAGTAGCACGGTCATACATTTTATCTTATCCAGCCTGCCTAGCGTGGACTGAAAGAAATTGTAGAGTTAAATTAGCTTTACCAAATAATAAGATATCTATTTAAATATTGTGAACTAGAATTTGGATAGGAATACATAGGTACGTTTTCAATGGAACTTTAGGGTTTTGTATTCCACTCATGTCCATTTTCCATGCAAAAAAAGCAAGTTTTTGAAAAGAGCGAGGATATATATCATTCCATTCTTGAAGAAATTAAAAATCTGGTAGGTACCTAAAACTAACTTTCAGAAAGGAACAAAGCTGGCCGTAGCCAAGAGCCAACTGATTCTTATCCTTTTGGAATGATTACAGAAGATTAGGGGATGAGTGCAAAAAAAGAATTAATGCAAAAATGTGGTCACAGGGGGGTAATTACATGTTTCTACATCTCGTGAATGACAGGGAAAAGTGTGGATATGATGTTGGGATTGGATTAAGATGGACTGGGATTCTAACTTTTAAAATTGGACAATGAAGATCCTAAATTTAGTTCACTTTAATTAGCAAACCACTTTTTTGATAATAAGCTAAAAGGATTGTATAAAACATATATCGAATGAAATGATGAATTCATGAGTAAAACTGAAAGTAAATACTTTGTTCCCTTTTTGTGATTTTTACGTTTCCAGTCAAATATACTGAGAAACCATGTTGGAAAGGGTGGGGAGGCCGTGCCCACTTCCAGTGATGAGAAATCTTTTCATGGGAACACTGATGGTTGGAATAGCTCAGGTATAATTTTAACCTTTTTGTAAGTGGAGAAGCTTGTTACAACATAATTATGGGTTATGTTTTAGTGCAGCATGTAGTTTGAGACGGAAGAAAATGATCTGCATATTGTATGTCATATTACTTTGTTTAAACATAAAAATGTTGAATGCAGGGACGGAGATTTGGAGAAGGACGGGAGTCCGTTTCCTAACCAAAGTAAAATGGGACAATTTTGAAGATGGGCCCGCAAATGGGGCCAACATTGCCGCTAGTGACTTCCACATAATTGAGTTGGAACCTGAGGCGGATGAATATGACCATAAGCGACATCGTCATCACCATCACTCCCATCAACATTCACATCCCAAGCTTCTTCGCATTCACTTGATGCGGAAGTCCTCGGTGGTCCATCCAGAACTGAGGGTGGTCATTAAGAATGGGGACAAGGAGGAGGAATGGAGTCCTCCACGGAATTCCACTGGAAATAATTGTCACTTTGTTGGGAGAGTCACGTCCATGGGAGGCTCCGCGGAGGAGTCTGTTGGTGGACTGGCAGTATTCTCAGCTTGCCCCCCGTCCAACGGATTTGTATGCATTTAGATTACTTTCAGTTTATAAATATAGGAACGACTTGTTTTACATTCTAAAGCCATTTTCAATTATGTTGCTGACATGTAGAGTGGCCTGATAATATTGGAAGACGGGAGGCAGTGGTATCTGGAACCTGCTGGAGGGGCTTGGAACAGCCATCACAGGAGAACAAAGAGGGACGTATCAGCCTCTTATGACTCGCTCGATCACGTGCTTGTTCCTCATTCTGCGTTGGCTGGCCATTTGGCTGCTCATATTTCGGATGGTGTGACCATAACTAAATTGACCAATTATGTTTTCATAAAATTTTAAACTTTTAAATTACGATTAAAAATGATTACTGTTTTCTCCTTCAAGTGCTTCGTGTTCCCCTTCCTCAACTGGAAGAAGCCGCCCGTCTAGCCGCTATTGATGCGGAAGCTCGCCGGAGTATGAGCCATATTACAGGTGGCATCGGCTCCAGTTGGGATGATGACTCCTCACTTGAAACCTTGCAGGGGGAGAGCTCCATCCTCACTCCATTTTTCTACGGCGGGATAAACCTTCCATTCATAGGTCGTGGACGGGGAGATCGCTCCAGGGTGAACCAAGCAAGGAAACTGACATCTTCTAAAAAGTCCTCAACATCATCATCTTCGTCAGCACAGACGACGCTGCTTACTCCACTGGACACTAATAGCCGTTCAACGACCACTGCAGGCTCCACTTCAACATTTTCCTCCGCATCAATCGAGAATCATTCATCATCCATTCAGGCCAAACCCTCTCGTGTGGTGGAAATTGCTGTATTCACCGATGAAGAAATGTATGCAAAAATGAAGTCCAAGCTGACTCTGGATACAGCGGCCCAACTCAAGGAATACGCTACAGCTATGATTAATATGGTAAGCTGTGACTATATTACTTCGTTTTTAAATTCTAAAATTAAGTCAAAAGTAAATTTTACAAAAAAATATGAATTAGATGGACGTGATGTACCAACACGCGACCTTAGGGGTGGACCTACGATTCCGTCTAGTCTACCTCGAAGTAATGAAACGAAAGCCTGCCGGCCCCAAGACAAATGGGGGACGAGCCAAAGCCTACCTCAGTTCATTCTGCGACTACGCTGGAGAAAAGAACGTGAACAGTGCCCAGTGGGATCATGCTCTTCTCCTCACGGGAGTGGATCTGCATGAAGAGGGCGTCAAGACAACAGCCGGCCTTGCATGGGCGGGGACAATGTGCTTCCGCTATTATTCCTGCTCCATCAGCGAAGGCCTCAATTTTGCATCCGCATACATAACAACCCATGAGATTGGACATAGCTTGGGCATGGAACATGACGGGGTCGGAATCAGTGAGACTTGCGACTCAACCAAGTATATCATGTCCCCAACGACGGGCCCGGGAAAGGTTACTTGGTCAACTTGCTCCTCCAGCAATTTAAATGACTTCATCAAATACGGGACGTCCGAGTTGAGGGGCAAGACCAAGTCCCATAATATGATATCCCGGCCAACATGCTTGGAGGAACTGGTATCCTCCAGAAATAAGAAGAGCTTCAACTCTGATGTTGAGGCGGAAGAGTCTGACTTGAAACTGCCTGGAGAGAAGTATGACGCTAATTTCCAGTGCTCCTTGGGGATGGGCACATTCTTTAAGCCCCACTTTGAGCGGCACAAGCCCCCGTTTGATAACATTTGCTGGATATTATACTGTGGGAATGGGACCCACGCCATTTCAACACATCCAGCGCTGGAGGGAACTCCTTGCGATAGGAAGAAGGTAAAAATCATAACAAATATTTGATATTTTAGATTGAGTATTTATTTCTATAACTTTCTTTATATTTTTTTTTTGTTTAATTTGAACAGTATTGTCGATCAGGACAATGTGTGAAACGATCGGAGACCTGAAACATGAGCTGGTCCTTTGATACCTAAAATTTTATTTAGCTACTTATTTCTTCAGGACTGTTTTGCTGTCATTAATGATTAGTGCAAGAAAGAGTAGTCTGCTAAACTTAATAAATTAATGACCAACTTCCAGCTTACTGTCAGTTAAAACTTTTTATATTCCCACCGGATACTAACTGTGAATATAGTTGTATAATCTTTTTTCGCTGTGACGACAGTTAATAATGTATATAACGTTATCTTAATCAATAAACTATTTGTAAGATTTATATATCTATTACTTTGTTGTTTGTTATTTTATATAGCTGAACTAATTGTACATAAAGTGTTTTTAATTGAAATAAAGTTGCGTACATCTCGAGCGATATGGCTTAAATATGATGATTTTTTATATCAACAACCCTGCCCAATTATCGAAATTAAATGATACGGAACAATGGTAAGGATAAAGGTGTAACAAAAGTAATTGACATTAACAAGTAAACTTGAAACAGACAGCAATAGTAACAGCAAATTCAAGTAACTCAAAAAAGTAATAACACAATATGATATGGAATCATCATAGTTATAATACATCAGATCATTTGTAAAAAAATTACTAATTTAAAGGTAGGACAGGACGGAGATTACATTTTTAAACAATGATCAAATGAATAGAAATGGGGCATACTAAAACAAATCGTAAAAAGACTATTATATATGCTTTTTCTATTAGGTACGTAATTGTTTGTATATTTAGATAGTTGATAATACCTGGTAATTGCTAATTTGCTTTAAGTTAGAACATTTCTGAATAGTTGACACCGTATCTAGTACAATTACTACATGAACTTGACCAGAATCATTTTCAAGACAAACGAAGCAACAAGACATTGAAAAATTGACATTTTGCTTCTTATATAGATTTATATCGCTCAAACCATTGTTTGTCTTCCAAAACTATAAGAACAGAGTATTAATAAGTTGTGTTATCCACTGTAAACATCACTTGCTGGAAGATTGACTTTTTATACCAGCACCACCAGCAATTGTGAAACATAAAACTATAAATTGTTTGACTCTAAGAATTACAAATGTCTAGGTCTGCAATGTTATCCGAGTAATGTTTTAAAAGTTAAATAGCTAACAAAAACTGTTCGATTGAGTGCTACAAGCTTGCGTCGCTTTGCTTTTGCTACTGCGTCGGTTATATAGAATTTGTTGTACTAGAGCGAAGATGCACAATTATATCTGGGCTTGGTCATTGTTACGGAAGGAAAGTTAGTCCCTGGATGCGCTGACACACTCCCTCACATAAGTCATCACATCATTAGCAAGCGCGGCGTGGCCCATTGTTTTCCGCGCTCGAAAGTTCCTGCTCTCCGTCAAGAAGCGTAGGCATGGCTGAGTCATGCGCTTGAGTGAAGAGGATGACTGAGTCTCAATAGCAGCAGCTCTATTTTCAGTGAGCCTATTATCAGCACTGGTTGTACGAGGTCGATCTGTAAATCCAATCAAACCATTAAAGTGTAAGGTGGGTGGATCTAGAGTTAAATTCATAATAATTCATGTTAGTTTGTGTGTAGCTACTTACCACAGATCATGTTTTTATAGCAGATTTCTTCAAGCTCTCGATAAGTGAACAACAGTGGATCCGTCACCAGCCCAAAAACATCAAAGTCTACGACGTAAATCTCGCCGTTTGGGTGACAAATTATGTCCATCACATCTAAGGAAAGTAGGTAAAATAGTTATCGTTGATACCCTTGAGAAATTGAGAGATAAAATAATTAATTATTGACTGAAATTACTACTTACAATAATCGATGGGAAAGGTGTTTTGGATGTTTTTCAAGAAGAAGTTCTGAATGTTGACGAGTAGTTTATCCTTTCGCTTCACGATTGATGAGTGACAGGTATCCAAATCTCGTTGACACACTGCTGCTCGTGGAGAATGGCAAAATATTTGGATATTAGCAATTCCATAAGATGATCGGTAATTTTTAAATTGATACATTGAATTTTAACAAGTTTCAGTTGGCATTACCAACAAGCTGGTTAGCGCAGATGAAGCACCTAAACTCCATTTCTGGACCCCAAGAATCAATCCATTCTTTTAAGACGACGAAATAAGGAGATGTAGTCCTTGAACAGCCATAACGACGAGATGATGCTCCACCAACATCCTCCTCTTCTATACAATCCTAATCAAATGTCAAATTAATAATAATAATTAAGGTTTTGAGTCTACAGCAGTTGGGAATGAATATACTACAATTTAATAATGCTAACTTTGTACGGATCCTCCAAGACTTGGGACACCAGGTCAGAGGTCTTCAGAAGCAGATAAATATCACCAGGACTATAGCATTTAAGAGATCGATTGAATCCAATCCAAGTGGCATCCTAAATTTGGGCAAAATTAAAAAGAATCACGTTATTTTCGTGTCATGTCATCTTTATTTATCTAGGGGACAAAATCTTAAGCTACAGCAGCTTCAACATGCTTTGGCATACCTTGGGCGACTTGCGGTTCACTTTCGGGATAACAGCACCTCCCAGCGCCTTTATCGAAGCATCCAAAAGTGAGTCAAACTCGTGAAACTTCTTGACCACCATCAACTTCCTTCTCGAAGCAGCGTCATCATCATCCTCCGAGCTGGAGCTGCTCTGTCGTTCCCAACTCTCCTCCTCGTCTTCCTCCCTCCCATCTACCTCCTCTTCAGGCTCACCGCTGGCATGCCTTCCCCTCCTTCCTTTGCGTTGATGTCGACTGATCTTCTGCAAGAACTCGGACGGAATGCAAGGCCTCTCTTCAGTATCAGAGATTGAAGCCCATGACACGTTATCATCATCATCCGCCTCCACGCCCTCGTCCACCACGTCATTCTCTTGCCCATCCCCATCACTCCCCCTCTTTTTTCCTCCAGTCTGGTTGAGATTAAGATGGGCCGTTGTGTGAGTATCCTGCGGCATGACCATCCCATCCGACTTCAAATACTTTAACACGTCCGGTGGGACACGAAGGAGGATGGTGCTGGGACACAAGGACTTGAAGTTGTCCTTCCAATCCGACACATTCACGGCGTCCACATCCTCCCTCGTGAACTTATAGAAGTTGCACTCATCCACCTCATTCTCCTCCACCACTAATGACATCCTCCTCAGCCTTTACCAACAACTCAATTAAAATAATGGAAAAAATAACTGAAACAGTCGTGTGCACCCTAACCCTCATAAACAACGTCCCTAGCTTATCTGTCAGTCCTTCCCGCATTTATCGAAACTTACGTAATGTCAACAACTGCTCAACAGCCTCAACCTGCTTATATTCAACAATAACAAAAAATGACTTTCTGGCATGAGTGGTGCCACTGCTGCTGGAGTAAATCATCTGCTGCAATCCTCCTCATCCTTCTCATCATCATTCATTTCCAGCCATATACGTTACGACGCACTCGAATTTCTCAAAGTGCCCCAAATATTTTGGGAGGAGAGGAGAGCCATTCAATTTACAGCAGATTAGATGATGATGATGAGCCCTAGAAGAAGACAGAAAACTGAAACTGAAGCCTGTTTTTGTTTGACTGACAGAGCTTGCGCAAGTTAAATGAATGTCAATTCAATCGCTAATTTGGACGGGTTTAAAAGTGTGCTGCTAGGTTGTCAGTGATTGATTGTAAGTAAATTATTATCAGTGAGTTATTAAGTTCCTTTTTTTATAAATAAGCTTTAAATTTATTGCCATGTCAAGTAATTTAATGAATGTGATTAATTGAATTTTAATTTTTGTTAATATTGAATATCATTTCAGGCTAGAGGGTAATCTGACGAGGATAGTTAATCATTTAACTGGAGAGCAAAAGACTGCGAAAGTGAAGGACGATGGCTAGTAGTCAGATCCAGGGAAAGAGGTTATCCGAGGATTCCACCAGCAGTGAAGTGTCACAACCCGCCTCAGTGGAATCTGCTCAATCCGAAGGAAGCGACGCAAACACCGAGTCCAGCACCGGAAGTGTTGCCGCTGATGCCGCTGAACCAGAGAAGCCTAGTCGGCAGTTCGTGAAGGACGATGAAGACGATCCGTTTATCCAGTGGCTACTCTCGGATCCCCGAATCGCCGGCCGATACACTGATGCCGACCCTGACTTCGCCAATGACGTGGAACGGTTGACGCCACCACTCATTGTGGACTACCGACCGAGAGTGTATAACTCCAATAATAATGGACATCACGGAGGTCGAGGTGGCGGCAACTACAACAGGGGACATCACGGCCAAGGATCCAGCCAGGGACATCCGTATCAGCGACATCATCAGCGTCAAGACCACCACCAACAGGGTCAAAGGGATGATCGCCGTTATCAACAGCAAGCGGATGACAATCGGCATCAGTATCAGCAGCAACAGCGGGAACGACTTCCAATGAAGCGGAAGCTGGAGCAGGCTCCAACCGGTCCGAGCTACCAAAGCGAAGAGAGTGACTAAACTAATGGTTCTAGTAATTAGCACAACGGTGAGTTTTACTATAGCGCATCTTCTAACGATAAATATAGTATTAGTTTTAAAGCTCGTTGGTGTTTTTAACTTTTTGTTAGTTCGTAATGTATTAAATTCAGAAACTTATTATAAATTCTTTTTTTTTTACAAAATACAGTCTGTAATTTACTTGCAACTGTAATCAATGTACTATGACAATTTATCGTTTCTTTTTTGTTTTAGAATCGTGGCTGTATAATATGTATGTTGTTTTAATCCAGTATTTGATTTTAATAGTGAGCGCTCCAATTTTAAATTTAATTTATTAAGCTAATTTATATTTGAGACGAAACATATGTAAGATTTCGAGACGTAAAGGTAGATAGATCATTTATTATAAATAAATTGAAAATTACAAAAGAGAAAATTCAGCAATTATGATGATGTCGTTCTTAACTTATTTGCATTATAAACAGGCTATAAGTTTAAGTTTTGTAACATGAATATGTACAATGCAATTATCATCAATCCATGTAGTATACTTTAAGAAATCATTAGCGACGACGATCAACATACTCCCATATTTGACCCGTGAGCCACTCCACGCCTTCCTGGAGGCCCTCCCCAGTAATTGCATTAGAAGCGCAGATATGCCAGGGTTTATTGGATATTCTGTCCAGGCCCAGGGCTGCCGAGATTTTAACCGCGGACATGGCCTCTTTCACGTCCATCTTATTAGCGAAAAATAGCACAGGAATTCGACGGTTTGCAATGTCAGGGTGTTGGAGTAAAGTATCTAGCTCATCTTTCGCCACAACAAAGCGTAGTCTAGTTTCAAAAAATCATATGAAAGAACAGGCCTCATATAAGTATTCACATCATTAATTAATTAAATAATAATAACTATAGCTAGTAGTAGTAACTTAATTGCATTACTTGTCGCTACTGTCTATCACAAAAATTATCCCTTGGCAGTCTCGATAATAGTGCTCCCACAGACTTCGATACCTTCCTTGACCCGACATGTCAAATGCTGTGAAGCCTACATTTTTGTCTGAAAATAGTATCGTTAAATGAAACGTTTATTATTTAATAATTGCGTACTTCATACAAGCATACAATAATTCTATAAAATAGTTGCAATGAAATCATATCAATTTCTTGGCGTGACCGTAGGTTATAAAACCGTATATGACATGTCAAAGTTTAAATATGGACTCACTTTGAAACTTTTCAACGTTAAAACCTATCGTGGGAACAATTTCTGAAGACTTGGATTCCTCCGATTTGAAATGGTTTAGGAGGGTGGATTTTCCACTGTTGTCGAGCCCCACTACGAGAACGTTTACTTCTCGTCTTCTGAGGCCTAGCAAACCGGCCAGTTTCTCAAAAATTCCCATTGTTTGGATAATTAAAGTGCAGTTAAATTAAAACTAAAGTTTGATCGCCCACAAATCATCTTTCAAACTCCATTGCTCTATCCTCAGAAAGAAACATGCACGGAATGTTCGCTGTTTTCGTTTTTAAGTACACTAAACTTAATTATAAAATTATCTTATCAATTAACTGTCTTATTGTTTTAAAATTAATTAAATCTTCCAACAAATTGTGTATTAATGGAAGATAAATCTAATTATGCAATACTTTGTGTAGAGCAGTGTTACTTCATCGGAACTGTTTATGATGGAATCGATCATAACAAGATAGGGTGACATTAACCATGGAAACCAAAGTGAAAACATTTACGCCGGATGAGATCGGAGAAAGTGCAGCAGATTGATATGGACAAAGCATAAAAGTTGGTCATTGTCAACTGTTTGCTGGGTTGACATTGCAAAACCACAGTTTCATGTATTTACGATGATGGTTCTAACTTATATTATGAAGTGAAGCAAAAAAATCAGATGAACGTTAATAGCAAATTTATAAATCCCCTTTTATTCATACATCCTCAATTTAATTTCAGAAGGAAACATTTACAGAAGCAATTAGCGAATAATTTAAACCGTTTTAGATCATAAGCAGAATTATTTTACACCGAGATAAATATTTTAGAATCATTTAACCATTTAACATATCATTCATTTAATTACTACTTGTTTAACTAAAAAGGAGAAAACTGATTATACCGAACGCGCAGGGAAGCATTGGATACATCGAGACGCTCGATGATTGATGGAGTTTCTTGCAGACAGATGATTGCAAAGTTTTTTTTTATAGTAAGAGCTAATCTTGTTTACGTGATTTCAAAACATAGTTGATCCTATCAAGAATTTTGATTGCAATAATGGAATAAAAAACAAGAACATATTCAGTAATAAGGAAATGAGACGGAGGTATTTTTGCGGTGGGCTTTCTTCTATAAAGTTCGCTGTTCGTTTTGAATACATGATTTGGAGGAGTCGCTGATACATTCCCAACTATCAGTGTCTCGCTTTTTCCATAAACTGACCTAAAATCATAAAAAGACAGACAAAATTGGTATTTAACCCATAATGAATGAGTATTTCGTACTTTACGTTATCCAATTTTCATCTGAATCTTACCTGATTATCGCCACCTGAGACAGCCAATACATCGCCAACAAAGTTCCAGCTAACATGCCACACCACATCATCGAAAACATGAAGTGGTTCCGGAGTCCAGCTAATACCATCACTTTCTTTGTTAGTCCAGATTATCACTCGACGATCCTGTGATGAAGAAGCAATTTTCATTTTGGTAAGGCCTGCAGCCGGAGACCAAGCAACGTCACGAACCCAATCGGAATGACCTTCCAGCTTGACCTCTTCGATCCATTGGTCGTTCTCTTCACTAAACGAAACAACAACGAACCGGAGTTAAGCAAATGACAAGCCTTGTTTGCATCAAGTTGAAGCTCAAATCAGAAAAACTTACACCAAGCGCCAAATCTTGACCAAATTGTCGCACCCTCCAGACGCAAATCGTTTTACTGCCATCACATCATTAGCTTTATAATAGGATGGAGCCTGAGCAGGGGCCCATGTTACAGCATTGCATCCAAGCTACAAAATTAAATAATATTTAGACATTCATTAGCAAATTAAATTGTACGTTCTCAATCAAAACCAACGATCCCCGCTAACATTTACTAAACTTACTGTATGAGCATTTGGAATCTTGTGATGCACCCAACGATCATTAACCCATGACAATACAGTGATGCTACTGTCCGAGCTGCCACAAGCCAACATCAATCCCCACTCTGGTGGAGCCCAGCAGACGCTGTTCACAGAAGAATCGTGTCCTTCATAAACATAGCTTGCATCCCATTTCACAATCTTACGCCCATCCGGCTTGATATCAGTAGTTTCCTTCCAAATGATTACTTTACGATCATAAGAGCACGACGCCAGCAAAGTATCGTAGCGTGGATGAGCCCAAGCTACCTGCCAAACCTACATCACAAATCAAAAAAAAAAATCAGATTAATCATTCACAATTTTTTTTACAAGTTAGCTGCGATTTAAGCCAAGTCAGTTTTCTTACAGGCCCTTCATGACCCTTGAGCTCCGCAACAAAGGTTTGAGAACCGTGATTAATGTTAACATCAAAGACACGAACAGTCTTATCACATGAGCAGGTAGCTAGTTTGGTTCCTAAGAAGTCCATTTGCGCATCGTGCTGAAATAATATAAATAACAAAGGCCAATATTAGAAACAGCCTTCCACCACCAATCTTAATACATTTTTATAACTATTAAATGTCATTAGACATATTTAACAATTAACTCACGATCATATCTTCGTGGCCGGTATCCACCGTGGCCACTGTAAACGTAGTTGACGACGACATTGGGGTAGCGATTGCAATTATTAATGTAACCTGGTGATCCTATGAGAAATCAATTAATACATAACGTTAAATTACAGTCACAAATCTTATACTTTTAGATAATCATTATTGTTGAGGCCAATACTAATTCCACCAGCTTAACCAAAGTAATTTTAGCGTTAATCATTTCAGTGAAAGCAACTTAACTTATACTTAACCTAATCTATACAAAGTACAACCAATTCATTCCATAATTACCTTCACCTGAACCAACACCAACTTAAAATGGTTAAAATAATAATAATAATAATAATAACTTAAACAAAATGTTTTAAAATGAAACCAACAGGATAAGAGACAATTGAATCCAACAGATGAACTCGGTGACCCACTCGAGTGTTGCCCTCAAACCGAGACCAGTTGACAAGCTGTGTCATCAGCCCCAAGGATTTTCAGACGTGGTTTGTGACATGCGAACAAAACTGATAATAATACAAGACATAAAAGCACTGAAAAATATGAGCATTCATCTGACAACAATCAACAGTGTTTAATCATCAATCCATCAGTGATCAGCAATTAAAACACTCAACAAACAATGAACAAGGAAAGCTCCTGACAATAACTTTTAGCTTGAACATTGAATATCAAATATAACATGCCAAATCAGCCATGCGCAAACCTATAGTAGAAAATATAGTTAAAATAAAGTTGAATCATGCTAAAATATAATTAAACTTGACATGCTTTTGCAATTAATTCTAAAGTCAGTTTCACATTAAACGTTAAATACTATTTCAAACCCAAGAGTTTTGTTTTAATCATCAATTGTCAATAGTCTAGTATTCATTTTTTTTAAACCCCGACAACAACAACTCATAATTTTGAATTTAAAACAAGCTGATTTCTTAAGTGGACACGTCACTCACTTTAAAACCAACCAAATCGCTGCCAAATCAAATGTCAAATTAAAAGTAAACAGAATGAATGATGAACTGTAAACGACATTCACCACAAAAACAAATTAGTTAACTCACCCCCTCAAAAGTGACTTATTTCCTCCTTATTTCTCCGGACACACACAATAATAAAAAAAATTTACAAGAAAGTACACAAAACCCAATCAATCACTCTTTAAAATGCCAATTACAAATTAGCACTGACCTCTCGGAATAATTTTTAAAAAATTGTTTACTTAGCTGGCAATTATAACCACTGCACTCTCAACACTCAAAAAATTCCCTATCGCCTCACCGGCTGGTTTTCTGACAAGACAGTTCCGATCTTGCATCTGATGCTATGCTATGCTGCATTGCTGCCGTGTTTATTGAGCTGACACGTAGACTTGCTCAATCCAAATCCCACTAATCCTCATAGCCCTATATACAATACATTCACATTAATCTTACTGTGCCCCAGTTTAAGGCGAAGCATTCAAATCCCCCTTTTTTCTCCTGATCAAAAGCAAACAAGTCCATTCTTATTCGCATTGAACATGATCACAGTCACAGTTACGTACGTTAATACTTTTCTTTCTTGCCATATCCCATCCTCCCTCCCTTTACCTATCCATGTTCAATCGAAAC
>JAQGAI010002025.1:0-13165 GCA_034696905.1 Lepidocyrtus violaceus
AAGTTATGACTGAAGCGGATGCAATAGACGCTGATGTAGTCATAATCTGTAAACTTCATCCCTGCTGGAAGAGTCAGCATAATGTCTTCCCCGTCGTAACGGCCCAGTCGTTCACAGCTAAATATGGATAGAGAAAATTTTTTATCTTCATTTTCGAAACATTTTTGAAAGCTAGTAGTTTGTAAATTTTTATTTTATAACAATTACCTTCCTTCTTCATCCGGGATGATGGTCCCATCCAAATTGGCAAACTCATGGTTATACTCATCCTTTTCCTTACCGACCATGAACCAGGCTGCCGGCCCATCTCCATTATACTCAAACTTACGGATCATGAGCTGATTGGGTCGCATCATTGTAATCATGTCGCTATCCACATCGTTGAAATTATCCCAGGTTTCCATCTTCCCGAGGTCCATTTGCCCGTTACAGTTCCAAGCTACCAACAGCAAGACCAAAAACTTTAAAAAATGTTGTTGTTCCATCGTACACACAAAACGAGCCAGCCAGTTCAAAAATTGGGAGAAAAAAAAAGTAATTTGCAGTTAATCAAAAATGATCTATGTCCCTTCTCTCACTGCACAGATCTACGTTCCACACCAAACGTCCCCGTCAAGTATTAGATTTGGTAACATGGATTCCAAATCATATATATATATCCTGCTGAGCGCCCATTTCCCAATTATATTTATTTCCATACAATATCCCCATTAAGTAACTCGTGTTTATAGGTGAAACTGTCTAGTTCTTTGATTGCCTAATTAGCCCAATTATAGTAGGTAATTTGGTAAGAATGAAAGTGATCATCGTGTAAACATCAGTTTTACTAGAAAGATATAGGTACACATATGCAAATAAGCACATAGGTAATACGTATTTCCGTATCCTCTTGAATCACCGCCACCGCTACCCAAACTGTGCAATGCGATGATGATGATGACGATGATGCAAACATTGATAAAGGACTGATCCAGTCATCATCCCTCATTCAGGTAAAGTGATCCATCATATCACCAAAAAATCAAGCAGATATGTTGACATAAAAATACTCTAATCATTGTTGAAAGCCTCTGTTGAACTCCGAACTCATCTTCAACAACAATGAATAAGCCATATTTATGCATGAGAAAGTCCAAAGTAAAATAAAAAAGGTTTTTCCTTATCCATTAACAAATCAAGATCAAATTACATTAATGCAATGGTCGGCTGTATGAAAATAAAAAGTACGCCTGGTTCTTTCTCTATTTCTTTTTTTGACCTTATAATGAAATCATGATGGGGATTAAAAGAGATGAGTATCATATTTTCATGGCTCATAATAATAATTGTAATAGGATAGTATATAGCTTGTTATGAATCCTTTTTAGCAGGAATATACTTATATATGTGGCAGGGCAGTAGTGAACCCTTTTGTTTCATTTTGACAGATGAGTCCTCATTCTGCTCATCATCGTATCGTATCATCATCCTCTGATCTGACGAGTAATATAAGGATGAATTTCAAGCTAAAATCATGATCTCCCTCTCGGATCTTTCTTTTGCATGAAAAAGTACATAAAAATTCCGCATATTAAAAATATTGTCATGATATATGGCTACCGCTATAGTTGGATGGGTATAATTGCTGTTTTCAACTGGCTCTGCTTTGACTGGTATCATTGCTACCAACCAGATAGTATCAATTACATCTCGTTGCTTTCTCACCATCTGCTTTCATCATTATTGCATTATTACATTATTATTTCATATATTAGCCATTCATGACTTAGCATCCCGCTTGGAGAACATGAGTCTTCACCTACTGCTTCTGCAGTAATAATGCCGTTAAGTGAGAGTAAACGAGAGAGAGGGAGATGGGACTGGGAAGGAAGGAGCAAGGGAAGCTACCGTGTTTCCAAGAGATCATCAATCCTGCCTTTCCATGACAAATCCATTTAGCCATGCTCCTATGACCCGCTACAGACACAGGACCAGCGAGTGTACCCTTGTTGTGATCACATTTTTATTGCCATTATTCCATTGCTCCTTTTTTCATTCACATTTACTTAGGCAGCGTGCGTAAAAAAAGTAAAAAGTGCTCGGACTCGGAAAAGAGGATATGAGCGAGTCATGATCCTGATTTGAAAGTGATCCGATGCGATCCGACGGTAGACTCATTTCATTGTTGGCAACTTTCATTCGCATCCACTTTATTCATAATAAAGTCTCTCTGGATGACTGAGATGATGTAACATGTAACGACCTTTTTAGCTCATAGAATCAGTCAATGAATGCTGAAGTTTGCCTTGCTAAAGAGATGGGAATAAGTGGACTTGGATGTGCAGCAGAGGGTATCCAGCCGGACGGAAAATAAATATAAAATAATGCCCTGATTGATGCACCGTAACATGACCATCTTGTATCTGTTTATGACACGTCATTATCATCAGCATCATCATGATGATCCTTGAAATTATCCGTTTTTCCAGGAGTAGGTCCTGACGGCCCGAAAAATTGGCTCTTTTTCTGTTAACTGTTTTTTGTTCACTTGAAGTGGTGGGTGAGGCCCTAGTTTTTTATGGGTGAGTGGAATTTGACATGAAGACTGCGAGTGAGCAGCAGCACTGGAGTTTCGTACCCACCTTTCATGGTATTGGGATATTGGATTGTTCTTTTTAAAATTAATTAGATTACATAATGTAATTTTAAAAGATTTTTACAGATCGGCTATGAGTCACCGTCACCGTATTAGCTAGTTTTTTCTTGAAAATTAAGCATAAGTAAAATATTTCAATTAAATGTAAATCCCAAACTATTTTTCATTGTTGTAATTCTTTTTCTATGCCTATTCAATGTCCCAGGAATCTCATACATGGCCAACTTTATACTCTTTTTACTGTAATGAATGCAGCTCATCGTCAGTTACAAAATGATAATGGGCTTCCGTACATTTTTAGTTATTTATTGAGCTTCATTTATATTGTTGCTTTTGCTGTGTCACGGCCCGGTTTGAATTTATGTATCTATCTATCTTTCCATCCATCCGTCCGCGGAACGGAGTCTCGTTGGAAAAATGTTAAATTGTACTAATGATGAGCGTGACGCAATAAAAATCTATCGATGAATATTTTATAGATTTGATTTGGACAAATGGCTCTTTCATTTGGGAGAGCAGCAGAAAGGCAAATTCCATGTAGCAGATATAAAGGAACTCGTAGTAATATTCGGTTATGTATTTTCTATTGTCCTCATTAGCCGTATGTTTCTTCACGCTTTGGAATTACTAGAGCTGAAATGAAACCGAAAATATTGGCTCCTTTTCAATTCATCTTTTGAAATTGCTTCTTTTTTAATGCTAAAAAGGGAAAAGGAACAGTTTTTCCTGTAATTTATTTCTTGTACAAATCATTTCACTTGTTAACTAGCATGCCAAATTAGCCACCATGACGGCTTCCCTCCATCTCCTCACTCATTCTCACTTGGTATAACTGTATAGCAGGGTTACTTAACATTTCTCCTCCTGGTTGGTCCTGACTTTCCATGTTTGATCTGTGAGAGCACTCTTTTTAGTTATTAATACGAATCACACCGTTTTTAGATATGCTCACATTTGACTTTTTATTTTCCCAAAGTTATGAATCCTATTCCGAGACTACACAACAACAGTGTTGGAATATATATATCTGTCTAGTTTAGTTTGATAAAATTGGGAAATTGGAGGAAAATGGCTGGAAATGATTTCGGTTTCTGCATAAATTGCATATTTATCATTTAGTACGTTATTATTATGTGTAGCTACCTACTTGTCTATGTATTTTCTTCAAGTATACATTTTCTCTGAGAAGAGGAGGATACGTAATGAAGGGTGATGATCGGATGATGAATAATTTTCTCTCTCTGCAGGGGGTAAACACAAAACGTAAATTGAAGCGAGCGAGTGAAGTAGGAGTACAGATAGTGTGGTGGCCTTAGCTCTCTGGTCGCACATATATTATGTATATCATTTATACAGGAACTGATTGCCCTTCCATGTTCCCTCGATGATGAATCAGTCCAAAAATGCTAGTTAAAGAGAAGAGCAAACCACTTTTGTGTATTACAGTGATAAAGAGAGCAGCAGGGAGATGACAGATCCAAGTAGGTTGATACCTGTTCCTTCCTTCTGCCCTTTGGCTGTAATTCGTCTTCGTCATAAATGCTGTAATTTTCATCAAACATCCCTTATCATGTGGAAATTACAATACAGTACGATAATATTTCATTAATCTAGCGGATCATCACCCCCAACACAAACCAAAAGTCATCACATTTGCAAATGAAATCACACAATTACTTTTTTTCTATCCCCGCACATTCCCATTAATATTAATAGATTTTGTTGAGAAAATTGAAGAATTGTGATTGGCCTATTCCACATGCTCTCATTTATCATCTGAACATCATCAAATTTTAATAGCATGAATAAACGGCAAACAAACTGGATTTTGATATTTGGACTGAGGCTGTCTAATTATGATGAAAAATTAGTTGGAATTGTTAATCAGCTATTTATTAATGATTTTGAGTGTGGAAAACGTATGAATTCACTCAAGCCGGTCAGAACCCCAGAATAAAAAAAATACAAATAAGTGTGAGCGATCCTTGAGACAGTTTGAGTAATGATGAGGTTAGCCAAGATTCTAGAGTAAAGCAAGTGACTTGAGACACAGCATATGGAGTTCATTACACTCAATGACAGCTAACTCGTCACCATTTTTTATTCTGGAATAAATATTCAACTAATTATTCATTTAATGAATGATTTAGGAGGACGGGGAAAGCCACGTGATGCTAAAGGGTCGAAGAGGATCAAACAGTATGTTTTACGTTGCTCAAGCTGTATGTATATGTATCATGTGTGAGTGATTCCTGATCTGGTATGTCACCTCCGCCCTCCACACCTCCATCATATTTTATAACAAATGTATTTTTTCTACTGTGGATTTACTAATGTTCGATCCTAAAGCTCATCAATTTGGGGCAGTTGGTGGGTGAAGTAGTCGCAATCACAATTTGAGATACATTGTACACATGAGAATTGCAGATATGGACATGGAGTGAATGGGGGAATCAACTACCCGTTATTATCTATTTTATGTACTAATGTAGCATTCGTGTGGGTTCTTGGCAAATCTGATCCGAGTGTTGAATGATTATATAATGTATTCATGTATAAAATGATGTAAGTGTACTGCTGATAGTGATGGTGGTGATGATGATGCCGATGATAGGGGAAAGAAGTGAAAATAGGTCTGACGACCCCTTCTTCCATACTCTCCGGTAGACCAATCCAATCCAATTGTTATGAGGGATGGGTTTTACCGTTTATACCAGCCGAGCTGTACTAGTTTTTTTCATTTATGTATTTCTTTTTTTTTCATTTCCCTCTTTTAAAAGCACCCTTCCAGCTTTTGCCACTACTTCACTGTCAACATTTTATTCTCACCATCGGATCAGACCTGATGAAAATGGAAGGTAAGGTGGCTTGAGCCCTCCAGATTAACTTTATTAATCGTTGAGTAGTCGAGTGAGTGGAAGAGACAGGATGAGCTAAACATACATATGTACATGGTGCCTTTTGGGAAGATGTGAAAGGGTTGAAGTTCTGCTCCTGCTATTTTACACTTTGATTGAGAAAAGCAAGTATGGCTGCCAACTTGAATTGGGTTTTGAAGGCTCAGTGAATGAAAATACTTTTTCCAAGCTACTATAAAAAGTTTTAGACAGTGAGGATTAAAAACAGTTTTGCCTTTTGAGGCTTGTGAGGTGTGAGTACGAGAAAATAGGAAGTGAAAGCTAATTGTGTTGTAGAGTTAAGGTGTGGTGACAATTTCCGTTTTCTCCGGACAAAATGGCCTCCAGGCATTCCTTCCTTGTGGACTCATTAATAAACAAATCAAGGAAAGACAGTCGAAATCTTGGTGACAGTAGTGATGCTTCAATTAGGAACAATATTGAAGCAAGGATGCCAGAAAGTCACCCTAATAGTTCGAGTCTCACGTTACCCCCGTACTCAAGTATAATGGATAATGCAAGGCTTATGCTCCAGCCTGATCCGTCCTCCTTTTATCTTAACATGCAGCAAAGAAATGGAAGTCTTCCCCGTTTCCCTTCTGGTCATATGCCAGGTCATATGGCTCCGTCGTCATTTCTTTGGAACTTTATGGGCTCCGGTTTAATCCCAAATTCTGCTGGAGCACATCATTTTCCCCAACCAGTGATGTCAGATCCTTTGTCATATTTTCGTAGTCTTACCACCAACTTGAATGAATTGAGTGGAAGAGGGACAAATAATCTGTCCGGAATTCCCAGTGCAATTTGGCCTCAGCTGCAACACCAAAATAACGACTCAAGTCATAATTATGAGGCTTCATCCAGAACGCAACTGAAAGCAGTTAGTAAAGTTAAGGACGATGGTTTTGAAGCCGTGGCAGTGAGCCCTTCAAAAGATAATTTTAAAGAGATAAAACGGCGAAGTGAAAGTGACTCCAAAGATTTCTCCAATCATCATCACACCAAAGTCAAGCGGAAAAAGCAGATGAGTGAAGAAAGGCAAGAGATTGCTGAAAAGGAGGAGAAAGCAAATAAAACTGACGATAATGAGGATGTCGATGACTTGGACGATGAAGGAGGCTCCAATTTGCAGGGAAGTAGCAAGCGCCTTCGCACAGCCTTCACAAGTACACAACTACTGGAACTGGAGCGTGAGTTCCAAACCAGCATGTATCTCTCCCGTCTTCGGAGAATCGAAATCGCCAACAGTTTAAAGCTGAGTGAGAAACAAGTAAAAATCTGGTTTCAAAACAGGAGGGTCAAGTATAAAAAGGAAGAGCTGGGCATTGTCGAACAACCTTCCAGTTCAAATCATGGAGGAACTCCTTGTGGCTCTTATCATCATCATCAGCATTCATCTCCAGACAACAATAATGACAGCAGGACAATAGAATCCGATTGTTCATCCGTTATCGAGTCAACAACAAGTCCAAGAAAGAGTGGCGCAACGAATGCAATATCAAGGTGTAAATGTTTGCGGACCTGCTCTCCATCTCCAAAAAAGTTGGCGTCTTCAACTGGGACAAATGCTAATGCTAACATCATCAGCAGCAAACTGAAGAATCTGCAAAAGTGTTTTGGGCGAAGGCAATGAAGCGGAGAGGAAAGCATCCCATGGATATGAAAATGAAGCAATAGGACCATTATCAGAGGAAGATTGTGATGTATAGCTGCGGAATAAGTTTTTCAAATTTTGTACAATTGTCGTATATAAAATGTAAGTAGGTAGGTATTTATTATTCTTTACATTATTATGGACTTGCTTAGTTATTAATATTTCCAGAATAAAATAATATACTAACTTTACTAAATTAATGTTACTCCTATAATGCACATTTCAATGCAAAAAAAGTATAATATTCTAGTTATTAAAAGTAGCCTTTCGTAAAAATGTATAAAATAGGATACATAAACTAAATTAGATGTTGCTGAAAATTTGACGAATGTATTTGAGCTTTAATGAAATAATTATTTTATATCCCATTTTCAAGTAAATTTTACTTTTATAAATTCAACTGACATACAAAATCTGAAACTCGAAAAGTTTTTTTTAAAGCCACGCATTTTTACTGATTTTTGGCTATAGCATTTATTTAACCCTAGGGATCGTCCCTGTTAAAAACTCTCATGTATTTTATTTTTGCATTTAAAAAATCTGAAGTAGTCCTTCTGGGTCACACCTCTTTTTTCGAAGTACTCAACTCATCCTACCTAGGTGCATACATGTTACTCCATTTACATGAACATGAACTGGAGTGCCCTTTCTCACTCCATTCAAAACTTGAAGCATGCCCACTCATTTCATTGTGATCAACTCGCTAATAGCTAGTTTACAGGATGTACATATGAGAGAGAAAGATTTGGAAGAAGAGAGCATCCGTTTTGTCGGCAACGTGTGTAGTGGCACTGGCTTATTTACTATTTATGTCCCCCTTTTCCTTTCGTGACTGAAAATAATCAAAATACAATGAATTATGAAGACTCCGTCATTTTCCCGGATGATAGACATGTCGGCCTTTTAATTACAAGGCGCAAAGTGTACCCTCTCCTCTCACACGGCGACAATACATTCCATCCTCATCACCACTTTTTAATTGATACTTGAACATGTCACCACGTCATTGTGCATGTTTACAATAAAATGTTGCAAACTCTATTCAGATTTTGTGACAATTACTTTAATTCCTTTTTACACGATATCAGAACCGCATTCATATCCTCAAGCACTATTTTCATAAACGTCCATTTCCTCTACATTCGTGAGAATTGAGAAATCATCCAAAATCAGCATTTCCCTTAGCTGCTGACATAATCGATTAACAATCAACCGCATGCATATTATACCAATCAGACCAGTAAATTGGCCAAGCAAATTATGAATTCAAAAATTTTTGATCACTGATTTTTAAGTTCCGTTGTAGTTGATACAAAATAAGTTCCGTTGTAACCTATTTTGTGACTAATTTTAAATAATTGCATTGCAAGAAAACATACGTAATTTCTCCGTCATTCACAACTTGAACAAAAATTCAAAATTTTTACAGCTCATAACAATTATATTAATCTGACACATCAAAAAAATCTGTCCAAATATGCGATTCATTGTTTGATTTAATTGATCCAAACACATCCAATCCAGGAAATTGTCGGAGATTACTACAACCAGAAAGCAAAGGCAACACTCCTCGTCCGGGGTCCTCACAAAACATTGAAAAAGCTTCAAGGGTACATGTTTGCACATCCAGTCCAGTCCCTTCAAGTTTAATCTTGTTACATGTTTCAGATTATCTGTCCCATCCCCTTTGTACAGCATCCCATAATAAGCTATTCAGTATTCATTAAATATCGCTTTTGTGCTCGTTGCTCCCGGCCAAGCCACACATTAGCGTAGCAGTGGTAGAAAACCAACTAAAGTTTCAGGGGTACTTACTTCTCCTTCTATAAAAAAAGAATCCCTTCTTTATCTCTTTTATAAGCAATCTACCCATTATCAAGTGGGCTTTGATTCGAAGATGGCAACAGTAAATACAGCTGGGCCACGGCCGTACCGTACCTCACCTTAATCCTTTATTTTACTTTATGTCAAAGGTGATTATGATTATGTATCATGATGTTCAGTGAGATCCCTTGAACATTCTCTTTCAATTAGCTCATTACGTAATCTCATTTCGGGGAGGATTTTGATTGAAGGGCTGAGTACCCATAGTGGATGCCGCTTATTCATTATCCCATTGATGCAGATATGTATTGTATATGTGTAGACAGGAAAAAAGCAAGCAAGCGCTAAATTGATTGATAGCATCTGGATGAGATTTTTATGATGGATGATGAAAGCTGATTTCCATGCTAGATAAATTAGAGCAGAGAAAAATACAAGTACATATGAACAAATTATTAAAAAGAGCTTTTAGTTTGCTTTTTAATACATTTTATTCATTAAAATATAACGAAATATTTATATTGAATTAAAATCGCACGATAGGTAAGTAATATATTTTCTGAAGCAGTCAAATGACCTCGCTTTGCGCAAAGAAAAGATGCAAGTCCATTTTAAGCGGGTGTTTCTTGCGGAAAATCTTTGGTATCGATGAGATGTTTATGAGCGAAGTCGTCTTGATCCAGTCGCTTGGCTTTGATGAGAAAGTATATCGCTACTTTGTTGAAAGTATCAAGATCGAATTTCCCCTCCTTGTCGGGATCGTGTCTGAAGAGAACGTTTTCCAATTCCTGTTCATCAATGGGAAGGTCAGGTCGTAGGACACGGAGCATGCTTGCAATTTGGTAGCCACGAACTACTCCTTGCCTCTGGTAGGTCTCGAAAGTCTTCTCTAGAACTGAAAACAAAATAGAAATATTAAATTGTCTGTCTGTAAGTGCCAACAAGGACAGATGCATTCAAATTCAAGATCAATTGCAAACTTACCAGATTGGGACTCCTTGCGAACCTTGAATTCCTGTGTTAAAGAAGGAATAAAATAGAAGGAGATTAGGACTAGTTAAAGTTTTGTCTGAAAAGTATACAAAAAAAACTAATGCAATATCTTACCATGTTTTGTTTCGAAAATTTTACTTTCAAATGTTTACGTTTTTTGTGTGTTTTAGTGGAAGGGAAAAATATTGTTTTTGAAGAGTTTCTTCTTGTTGTTCGTTCAAGTAAATTATCTTGACTGATTGCCGCACCTGTCTTTTCCACTCACTTATATAGGAAACGGTTTCGATTTCATTAGCAACGGGGTGAAACCTTTCAAGCCAAGTCACAGGAAACAAGGCGTAGCAATTGGCACTTGAGCGACAATTGCTACGCAGTTGTCCAGAGAAGCAACGGTAGAAGAACCAAGAAAATGTTAGTATTTTTTTGCGGTGTAAACCATAAAATTGTAAACAAGCTACTAAAGAGATTTCTCGCTAAAAATAATATTGTTCTTGTGTTTGTCGGGAGGGAGCTCAATTTCCATTTATGTGGATAGCTTTGTGTATTTATGTAACTTCTTCAGACAGATATCATTTTGAGTTAGTGAACTCATAAATTATGCTAAACAATGAGATTAGCAACCTCATAATATTGAAAATCATCCCAGTTGCATGCATGCAAAGGAGACAAAGTAATAGATATGGGCAAACGGGGGCGTTGTGAGACAGACTGCAACGGACACTTGAATGGCAATTCTGAAGATGATTTTCGTTCACCGACGGCTTTTTGAATGTCAATCGCCAGTTTATATTTAGCTCTTCTTGAAAATAATACAGTGCACTGCCAATATATCATTATCGGTAAGATAAGACTATCCAAACTTAATTGAGTAATGTTCACAATTTTTTTTGGCTAAACGTCCAAAAATGCCTTGTATTTTTGTTAATATTGTTTACGATGCTGACGAGTCGGCTTAGGTGAAAATGTTTGCTACGCGGTTGGCAGTTGTCCTCCTGTCACTTTAGCGCAAATAGGTGTTGGCAATGGCTAACTAACCGTGAGGCGTTTATGTCAAAGTCAAATCTGATGACTGATTGATGAGTTCGAGTTCCTTCCTTACTCCAGTATATTTGTGTATGAGTTTGCCAAAATATGCTAGATCCATTATCGATACGTTTTTGTTGTTTATGCAAAGATGTTTAAAAACTCTTTTTTTAAATTTTTTATTTAAAGAAGCAGGCATAATTATAATATAATTCATTCTAAAATGCAAATGATTGGTTGAATAAATATATACACTAATCTAATCTTTATAACACATTGAAAGAAACTTGTCAGATGCACTTAATATAGTCTGATATCAGAATAATTAAATAGAAGTCAAATAAGCTAATAGTCAGTTTATTGTTGAATAATGGGGATGTATGGTATCTAACATATTTCAGCGTGTTTTCATAAGACTTCCTTCAGTTTTCAGCTCCATACATACTTAAACATTATTTTAGAGAAGGGAAAATGACAAAATTTTACAAAACAATAAACAATAGAAATCATTCCTGCAAAATGATTAGGTTTAAGAAATTTCTATCTAGATAATAATGATAATAATGACTGTTGAAGTGATGATGATATCGTATCGCAGGAGAAGGTAATGTAACAAAATATCTGAGGCATGTCACCACGATAAATATTATTCATCCGGTACTGTAATATTATCGTTATCCGATCCCCCCGTTGCATCTGTTTCACCATCCGGTTTCTTCTCGAACTCTGAGATTTCTGTGAACGAGTCTCGGAGGGAGGTAAGAGCATCTCCAAGTCCGGATTTGATTTGATTGAATTCCTGAACGACCAGCGACATTCTACCAAGAAGGTAGTTAAGATTATCATCCACTTCTCCCATTCTGTTCGTGATCTGCCCCACTTTCCCATCCATGGATGACATGGTGTCCAGACTGTTGTTGACGTATTTGGATGTTTGGCTGTGGATTTCATCAAGCAAGTTGGCAGATTTGCTCATTTGATGGTAGAGGATGCCGATTTGACGCCAGACTTGACTGATCTCCTCTTCCATACGCCCAGTCAGATTCATCAAAGCGAAGCTTTGATTTCCCAGGACAGCATCAGCCAGCCCATCGAACCGAGCTTGGAGAGAAGCGTTCAGGCTGGCAGTGTGTGTGGTCAACTGATGATTCATTTCTCCCATGATCTGTTGAACGCCATATTCCAGTCGACGCTTTGTATCTAATACGCTGTCACCGGTGTCGAGCAAGACGCTTTCCACATTTGCTAATCCCTTAAGCTCCCCACTTAGGTGTTCGTATTCACTCTCCATTTTGACGTGAAGTGTTTCAACAGCCTTTTCAGCTTGACGGACCTTTTCTTCAAGGTGCTTCTGTCCGCTCTTGAGGATTTCTTGAACTTTACCCAGTTTTCGCTCCATATCCCCCGTGGAGTTTTCACGAAGTTGGCTAACCTGGCTGTCCAAAGCTGCGAAGCCGGCTCGGGTGTCAGAGTCCATTGATGTAATGACGCCTAAAATTTCACAAGTCATTCTATTTTTCATAAATCCTCCATAATAATAATTTAACTGACTGAGATTTTTATTTTTAAACACCTGAAAGACTTTGGGCGGAACTAGTCATATCCCCAAGTAGACCGATAGCCTTGCCAATCTCTTCCTCAAGAACAGCCAGTTGCTTTCTCTGCGAGTCCATGGACTCCATCACTTCCGCTTGCCAGTCAGTATGCCCAGCACTGCCGGGAGATTTCAAGGTCAAAATCTGGGTTTCAAGTTCATGCGTTCGGGAAAGGGTTTCTTTGATGTCGGCCAGTTCAGACATGATGCTGTCACTGAGGAAGGAGCCTCCTCCACCCCCACCGCTGGTTCCAGCGGTTCCCATTGAAGTTGCCTTCCACAATTCCATCAAGCTATCGAATTTTTCGGATGTTCGATCTCCTGAATCTTTCAGCATGTTCACCTAAGAAATTTTAATAATTCATAAAAATTATATAATAATAATTCAAAAGCAATTATATTATGAACATGAACATTTATATGAATTTATTATATTATATTATATTATATATAACATGAATTTACCCGCACCTTATCGTTAATGCTGGTAATTTTGGCATCCAGGTTGGTAAAAGCGGATCCACTAAACCCACAGATCGGAAGAG
>JAQGAI010002026.1:0-13164 GCA_034696905.1 Lepidocyrtus violaceus
ATTGAGCAAACTGAGCATGCTCAATACCATCTATCTGCTCAATAGTGCTCGTGAACGCTCGGGAGATAATGTCTAGTAGGTAGTCATCCAAATAGCGCACAACTATTTTATCATGGAAATACTTTCCTATAAAACGTACTAATCAGTACTATCAATCGTTTGAGACTACAAGGTATTGTACTTACAAAAAAAACGACTGGTAGCAGCAGCAGTAGGAAAATGTGTCGTCATTTTGTTCCTTTTGTCATTGACATTCCTTTGTGTCGCTGGGGCAAGTTTTATTGCACAACTTCATTCAGTTTATCTGCACAGAAGTGAAGAAAAACCCTTACGCCTTGCACTTACAAATATTCCGACCTTCACTTTCAATTCTTTAGCTTTATTGAAAGAAAAAAATCATATAATGCAGATCTTTTAGATCTAAACTCAACTCACCTTTGGATATTTTTATGGTGTGCTCGTTGATTCATTTTCCTTTGTGTAAAAACTTGCATTGCATTGCAAACCAACCCGTGTACCTTGAGCGATTGTTGATTGAGATTGGATTTTTCTTCAAATGGGAAGCTAAAACCAGAGTGAAAATGGAATTGGGTACAAGTACGGCAAAGTCAAATTGCTTGTGACAGTCTGAATAAGGAATGGTGGCCATCTTATTGGAAGAACATAAATACAAAATGGTTATTAGATTGAGACAATTTCGATAGAAGTGGCAACTAATCGTAAGTGACTCTGCGATGGCGATAAGTACCTACGACTAAAGATGGGAGTCCAATAAAAATGGAATACAAATTTTTGATTATCTATCTTCAATATTTATTTGCAAAGGAATCTTTATGACATCATTAATTATAATTAAGTGAGAGGAAACGGCTGTCTAATTAGTCGACATTTTTTCCCCGACAATGTTTCAACTGTCATTGCATTCTTGAGCTCTGCAAGAACCAGCTCGACTTTTAAGTGAAAAATGACGAAGAAAACTGTCTGACAGATTGCTGAGATGTTGATTGAAAGTGTGAAGAAGAGTTTCACTGACTTATTTAATTAGCAGCCAATAATGGATTTTCCAAGTACGTAGTAATTGCGAATGGTATCACCATGTTCAGGGATTTATTTGATTGGTTAAAGTAACTCATTTTGATTCTCTTTGAAAAGGAAGGATTGTCACTTTAAAGATTAATTAGAAAAGACTTTTATTGGCAATTGTCAGCAAACGCCAATGCATTAATGTAGTTACATAGTTACCTAGACCCGGCTTCAAGGACAAACTGACGATCTTTTTGATAAAAAAAAATCTGTTAACTGCACTTTACATCATTATAACTTTACCTTCATGACCATTATGATTAAGATTTTTGAGTAATGATCACTAATTCCCTTGTTCTTTGGCTTTTAACGATTTTCCAAACTTCCGCTCCACTGTTTTCTAAACAAGTCGAAATTTCATTCGGTTTGAATGAAAAGGGCTGATTCTTTTCATTTTCCACTTCCTTCGGATTTACATCCCAAACTTTTGGATGTTGTAAGTTGTTAGGCATGTTTGGCTATAACTGTGTTTACAGCATGCGGATACGTTGCAGTTGTTGTAGTTGGATAACGTAAAAGGATTCAAGTGTGAGCACACGCGTAGCAGCCAACAAAATGTTTATTATTTTGCAATAATACCCGTCACAAGGACTGACTTTGAGTCGAGGAGACTCTCCTCATTTTTTTCGGTTATGACAAGTTAAGTCAGTGAGAAAGGGAGATAATGAAAGAGGGAAAAAAATATCATCATCTTTCTGGCAAGTAATTTCCGATAAAGTAGATGCAGACATTGGAGTCCCGGTGTTTCCTTTTGACGTGACACTAAAACGAGATTTCATTCAGCCGCATTTCCTCCTTTCCCTCTGACGTTTTTTTTCTCCAGGGATGGATGGATGGGAAAACAAGGGCCATTTTCAGTTTTCCATTTGCATGCTCTGATTCCTTTTTTCTCTCCTGCCTGGCCAGATTCCCTATTCACTCCAGACGAGACGCACGTTGAAAAAGGGGACCCGATGTTTGATAGTCTTTCTCCTCCAGGCACTGTTTTTATGCAGCACGCCATGAATGGGAGCACACGCACTCCAACATACGCACCCAGCTTGTGTCCATATGTTGGTGTCCTTCTCCTCCTCCTTTCTTGATGAACATTTTCAAGTTTATTTTTGGACATGCTCTAGTTCATTTACTCCCTTTCAAAGTTCCCCAACACTGTAGTTAGTTTTTTTTACGTAACAGTGTAATCATGCCTAAAAATGCAATTCCGTCCAAAAACCATCAACAGGATTGGCATCACACCAGCATAATATCATCATCATCACCACCGGTTTTTAACAAGCAGCCTTCAGAACACACACCAAACCATTCATGATTGTGAAAACAAAAAAGGTGAAGTTTGGCTTAGGCTCATAATATCCTGCTGAAATCGACTTCATCTTCGTCAGCCTCTCCACACTCATTATCATCATCAACATAATTTTGACTACTGCAACAATTGACACTTTTTTAAATTCTACTTCTCCCTATTCCACCGAAGATGGAAACCTGAACCCATTTAGCTTTAACTTATGCATATGTATGTGCATTTATTTTTTTAAAGGCTCATCATCCGCAGCCTCGTCTTGCATGTTATTATTATCAAATATCATTTCCCCTCATCCGGAGAGACTATGATCATTACTAACGCCATAAAATATTCCATTACTGAAAGAAGGGAAATGGATAATATCGAGAAAAATGTAAAGCCACTAATGTCCGAATAGGTATCCCAGATTTGTTGCTGTAGGGCTGCTGGTTATACTATTCCGTTCCGTAATAATAATCATCATCATCGTCACCATCAACTGCCTCCGAACATATGGATAAGGGAGGGCATAACAATTTGAAATAGTCAGTCTGATTTAGCTCCAGTTCAGCTCCGTCGGCTGGTCTCCAACATCTCCTAATCATCATCAGTGTCCGTCCTCACTCCTCGTCCACATCATCAGCATCTATGTATCTCTCCTTTAGTTTTTTTTTTTGCGTTTATTGTTCCTATCAAGAAGCTTCATTCTTTTCCAGCGTCACTTAAAAGATAATTTTCGCTTATTTCTTTTCATCCTCATCTCATTTCCCTTTGGTTGATTCTTTTTTTCTATACTACCTGGCACTCTCCTAAGACACTTGAAAATTTGTACATAATCATTACAGAATGGAAACATGATGATGCTTATTATGGTCCAACTTTATAAGGAAAATCGCCTTTTATGGGAAACCGAACTTTGGCAACTTGCTCCACACATTTAGCTGATCTTCCTCTAGAAAAAAAGCATCAAAACCACACACACAAAAAAACAGATCCTCCTGCTGCCACTTCATCGCTTCATTTCCACCTCACCTTTTTTTTATCTTCTCCATTTTACGCTTACAGTTGAATCTTCTTTTGCAGAAATTGTAATTATCTCCCTGACATGATGATGATTGTTCTCTTGACAGCTATCCAAGCTCCCTCCTACCTATATACTTTTCCTCTCCAGCTTGGACACAATGAGACACATCATCAGTCTTGACAATGAGGGTGATGATGATGGATTAAAATATTTAAATATGCGTAAAAATAGTTATTCGGATTTGATCCTTCCAAGGCCCATGAGCACAAAATAGCATTAAAGTTTGTTGATTTTAGTAATTCTAAAAAAAAATATTATTCACCTTTTTTTATTAAACGCATCAGTTTCCTCCCTTCACACGTGTGAGTTTCCATCCCATCCGTACTCGTTAATTAACCCTTTTAACAAATAAACACTCCGGTTTACAATGAGGGCGCCTGAATTACCAAAAAATGGCTTGAATTATACTGAAATGAGCCAAAGCACAGAGTGGGATGTGCAAGCTTAGCGTGGCTTCATTACACCTGAACGGCTTCAGGATCGCATTTCACTCTCATTCCCCTTTACTCCTTGTGTCAGTCAGTTCAGTTGAGCTACATGAAGAAGAAAATTCAATAGGATTCCATTTCACGTCAGCCCCAAAATGTAATTGTAGTAGCTGGAGAGAAACACGTTAAGGAAGTGAGAAATGTAGGAGGAGAAACGGAAAAGGAGGATGATTATCCTCCTATATGCTCTCCTGATCACGACACGACGATGAGGATGACAATCGGAGGTGACAAACCGCAAAAATAATCCAATTACCTATATTCCATGTAGTGAGAGAGTAAATAGCAGTGTACATTGCATTGCATTGCAACACATACAAATCTCCCTCCGTCAGCATCATCAATCACTGACTCTCTATGCAGGAGTGTCAAAGCGGCTAGCGGAAGAGCCAGTCTTATTTGTGTTTGCAACGGTAGAGCAGCAGGGGCGAAAGGGTTAAATGAGAGCAAAGGACTGGGAAAAGTGTAAAGTAAATGAATTTGAAGGGATTTTCTGATTACATTTCCTATTTATATCATCCCATCCCGCTAGACTGGGCGGTCGGGTCTGGCTTCGTTAATGAGGCTACAAGGATCGAACATTCCTGGAGTAAGGGATATTATGTGTAGGTGGATGGATCAATCCACAAAATTATATTACATCACTCACAATTCACAAATCCCTTCCATTACCATTCCCTGCACACTTTCATGCACTTCCAAGATTTTTTGAGGAAATGCCTGCTGGATCTACGCTAAAAACGGAATAATATGTTAACCAAATGGGGAACTGCCTCCACGACCTCCGCCATACATGAGAGAAAATGAAGGGTTGCTGTTGATTGTATGATGATGTCTTGCATGTCATATTAGCCCGCTACCGTCTTCGTATGACTTGACTACTAGAGCTTTCCGCTTTTATCCCGTCTTATTTTGTGTATTTAATCCGAAAGTTGATTAAAACGTTCTGAGCCGGTGGTAGTAGTGATGGTGGTGATGATGGCATGGCTGGTTGCTGTTGACTTTTCCATTCCAGTGCAGAAAATTTCATGTTTACTTCTCACTTTCACCTCTGCATACAAATAATAGGATGAGCCGGGATGGATGGGTGATGCAAATGGAAAACCTGTTTTCTAAAAAAGACTTTTGACTTTTTAAGTTCGCCATAGGTTTTGCTCATTTATTTGCATAACTTGGAGTCATCCAGTTTTTTATGGATTGTCAACTGAATACTTCCCGCTGGTTAAGGCGACCATTGTATTTAAAAAAATTTATTAAGCCCAGCAAAAAAAAGTGTGTCCTTCTCCTCATTCCTCAGTTTGATAAAATGGTCGGAGTTGAATATACAGAAAAAAAAATATGTTTGCAATTTATTTATTCAAACAAAATATTTTTTTATGGTTTTACTGCTAATTCTGCCGATGGTTTTGATGATGAAATGAGGATTGGAAAAGGGACATTCTCATTCCACTACAAATTAGAAGCAAGAAACAAGCTCATTGACACAGCAAGGGGACCCACGCCATCGCCTCACTCCTGCTGATTTACCCCGTAGTTTATGCATTCATTATCATTCAATACCAATATTTAAACAAACACACTAATAAAACATTGGTAATCAGCAATAACATCAAGGGAAATAAAGAGAATTACAAATTACTCTATCGATATGAAAATTTCGTATGATGTCGTCAGCAAAGCAGACAACCGGGTTGACAGATGACAAGCCTCACACTTTATATTAAACTTGATAGGATCAATCCAATCATACTCGAAAGGAAAAAAACAGCAAGCAAATATTCTCAACCACATCGCAGCCGATCTTCTCTGAGAGCCAACTTGTAATATTAACATAGTTATGCACGAAGTTTAATAAGACTGTCTGTTTCTTTTGTGTGTTCATCGTGTACAACAAATTTGCTCACTTGTCATGATCATCAATGATACGATCGGCAGGATGATGATGCGATGTCGAATCATCATCATCAGCCTCAAGAATTAATTTACTTTTCATATATATGGAGCTTACATAATATGTACATAAGCAGGTAGGCTGCCTTTTATCCCATACCCAATTCTCAATCTCAATCAGTCATTTTGCTAATTTGCATAAATAAATAAAATAAAATAAAAAGGGTTCGGAATGGGAATAAGATATCAACGCTGATTTGATTAGTGAAATATGTATATGGGATGGGATGGAAATTTATGTTATGATGATGATGGGCAGGTAAGCATGTGCAGTTGAAATTCGCTGATTTGATTTGATTTCGCTGTGCATTCACAACCCTCATAAATTCATTAGAAGAGCGAGGGATCCAACAAGGTAGTAATATACCATAGAGGCATAGTTGAGTTGCAGAGCCTCGTATAAATATTCCTAACAAGCACGGTCTCCTCCGCCTCCTCCCTCTCAGTTGACTAACTAAATTTGGCAAACACTTATCATCCAAGATCTCCAGAGAAGTCGAAGAAAATTGAAACAGAGTGTGTCAGCAATAATCAGGAATCAATACTTGTTTTTCGCCTTGTCTCGTTGACTTGCTCACATTAACTCCCTCCTTTCATTCTGAAATCAGATCTGTATCCTTTAAAAAAACAAAAAAGAAAATGTTAAATTACACATCCACAGTTCCATTCCAATCCAACCCTAATCCAACTGACCTGGATTATTGTGGGTTTGGGTGAATTCATTAACTCGACTAGAGTAAGAGGGAAGGGAGATTATATTCTATTGGTCAGGTGCGTTTGTTGGTCTTTATGCCATGCACATGCACATCAAGAAGGACACAAATTGCCATAATGGTTATTTTACTGTTGGCCGGCCACTAGAGAAACAACGAAACGTTTTACTGTCTCAAAACGTTTCCACCTTGTTTTAACAATGGCTCCGCGGCCGAATGCGATGGGGGATTATAGTCTACCTGAAATCCAACCATTCCTCCTTGTTCCGTCCCTTCAACCTAAACAATGCAAAGCACCCCATCATCATCATCATCATCCCCGTTAGATGTGTGTGAAATGGTGGCATTTTACTTGGAATAGCAATCATCATAATAATGATGAGGATAATAATGTTTAGCTTTTCAGCTCCACTTCACTCTTCAAGAGATTTTCAAGAAGTTTCATGAAAAGTTGGGAAAATTTTTTTGAGGAGGAATAAAGCAAACTACTCCTTTCCTCTTCCCCACTCCACTCGCTATATTCCACTACCATTCTCATACCAGTTAATATAAGTGGAGGAAGCGGTGGCCAGTCAGAAGGGAGAAGGAGACGCCAAAAATGAAAAGGAATTAGGTAAATACCCTGCTATTATTATTATGACGAAAAGATCCTTCCTTCTCATGAGACGCTCCCTTTCCCCCAAAATGAAATGAAATGGTATCCAACGCTGGCTGGCTGGATACGATGATACAAGGAAGCACGGCTCTCCTCCGTCTGACTTTCGGGATTATAGGATGACTGACAGTGAGTGGAACGTGAGGGACATATATTACACATATTAACTAAATGATAATAATAATAATAACACGGTATCATCAAATCAAAAAAAAATAAGCCAGTTTAAAAAAAAGTACCTGGAACCATGTGACCACTTTGAGGAAAAAAGCTGTCATTATCCCCCCATAGCAGGATTTGCTTATGGAGGAGTCGTCCCCTCAAAACGGAAATCTGTCGTTTATTAAGTAGCGCAGGCAACTTATTGATAAATTATATAACTGATCTCGAGTTTAAGTTTACCTCAGCCCACCGCAGGAATAGGTTTCTTATAGTTACCTACCTACTTGAGTAGGAAATATTTTCACATTAAAAACATATAAAGGTGGACGCCAACTCAACGTCAGCGTCTACTTCCTTCCCAGTCTCGGTATTTGCAGTTAAGTTGAGTCGGGTTGCATTTGGCTCCAGTCCAATCCCATCCAAGCCAACGTCCATGTTTAAAAAAAATGTATATTTTTCGTGATCGCGTGTTCCACCTTTATTTTCTTTAAGAGAAAGGATAAGTGAGTGAGGGGGAGGAGGAGAGTCTTTTTCTCTCTCGTTTTAGTAGTCCGATCCGGAATAAAATTGTTAGGAAATTATCCTGTAAAAATAATAAGGAACAAAACTGGAGTTATTTTCATATTTTAATGTATTAAATTTTTATGCATGGCTTGTTTCATACAAGAAAAATAATTTCATTTTAAACTGAAGCCTCTCATTCTGTTCTTCATTAGGGGATGCATATAAAAGATATTATTATATGACGTATCTTGACAACCTAAAAATGCGCTTGCTGTATTTGTTCTTGTGCCGCTTTTGTGTTTGAGTTGCTCCTCTTTATCGACTTTCATGAATGATTTGAGACTATTTATCATCACTTCCTGATTTTAAAATGTGCGGCCCATTTACTTTAAATTAACTTTCCGGGGCTAAAACGTCAGCGCCAAAGAGCCTTGTTGCTGTTTAAAAAGAACATGTGAAATTTTTTTATGGCCGGATTGAAATTGGATTAGTAAATTTAAAATTCCCGTTTAACCTATTTACTTCCACAAGCCCGTGAAATGAACTTCCTCTCTTTCCCTTCCCAACCATTCCATTCCTATTTCACTTCACACTTTGGGTGAAGAGGAAATATGGGAAAATTCTTTATAGAATTTTACCGACCGTATTGTAGTTGAATCAGAAGAGGTTCTAATTTTATTTAGTTTCCATTTGGAGCGTATATTAGTAGAATAGAATGTCAGGTCGGACAGCATTGGAGGATGTTGTCAAACGCTGCCGTCTTTTCCCCAACATCTGTCCTCTCTCATTTTGTTTAACGGAGTTCCATTGTCGGTTTTTACGTTCTTGCCTAGAAGCAAAGATGATGTGATGATGCTGGCGGTCCAATCCAATTGACTTTCCATATTTTTTTTACAAACAATATCCTAATTTTAATAATTAGTGTCATATAACAACTTTGTTAAATTGATATTGACCAGAAATGGAATAGTCCAGTCAGTCCTATTCTATTTTCATGCATCAAGCCATGTTAGTGTTTATTCCTACTTTAAAAGCTTTTGTTTTTGGCTGATAATCACCATCAATTCGCATCTCATCTACAATAAAAAAAAAAAAATGGAATTGGATTTTAAAGTATAGCCGTGATAGAGGTAAACTTCAGTCAGTGGAGCCACAAACGTGAAAATAGAATGGCGGAACAAATAAAATGATCATCATGATCGAGAGTACGGTTGCTGCCGGAACATGTTTTTTATTCATTCCAAACAATATGCACATCTGTATTGTGTTCCCTTTTGTCAGTAATTTTCATTACTCATGTATTTCAACTTACATATATGGCAGACCATCCCATTGGCACATAACATTAAGCAATATTACATATTGACTAGTACGGCAGAATCCAAGCCTGGAAAACAAAAACTCCTTTTTTTCTCTTCCTAATAATGAGCATAGATGCTAAACGTGACTTGAGAGAAAAGGGAGAGAAAATGTTTAAAAAAAGAGAAGTGAAGAGATGAAAAAAAGGTTTTTTGTTGCTTATTCGTTATATCCAGTTGATGTGATGATGAATACATGTGCTGGTGCGTCAAATACAGGAGCTCAAAAGAAAATGTAAAGCAATAAAACTGTTTGGCTTTTTGACTGGCTCTGATGATGATGCTTCCTTCTGTGTTATGTTGCTCCTCTGTTGAAAAAGCAATCAAATCAGTGAACTGAACTGATTGTGAGTTGAGAGAGAGAGAGAGGGAGAAATGAGATGAGAGCGAAATAGTAATTTGCTATAAATGTAATTTGGATTGATTTGACTGGAGTGCTAGTGCTGATATGGTTTAATATTATACTGGAGTCTGGCTCTCTGGTGATGATGACATGAAACAAGGGAGGGAAACAAATCGTCGTCGTCATCATCATCATCATCAACCACTTCATGCTTTTTTACTGGGATGCAAAAAAGGGCCCTCTGTATTTTCCATATTATTTAACTACGGCCGAATCAATTCTAGGGATTGTTACTCTTTTGCTAAAAAACTTTTATAAATACATTTACATGGCTCAATCTAATTTTCCTTTTGGGGGAAGGCATTAATTTTGCCTCTTTTTTAGTTTAGTCTTGAAATGAGGATGCCCACCAATCAATCTGATTTATAGCGGATGGAATCATTATGTAGTATGTAATTCGAAGGGCTGAGCATTCACGATATTACATTTGGTTGACTCAATTTGCAAAAGTAAACTAATTATGATTTAGTGGGAGCAACAATTACTTTTGGATGTTGTTTTTTATTTCTTTTTACCATATCGAATTATATCTCTCTTTGTTGAAATTGTTTTCAACTTTGGTGGCTTACCTGTTCCTTTTCGTTGATTGTTTCAGTCTTCCTTCCAATTTTCAGATACTTGATCGAGGAAATCATCACTTGTGATGGCGGAGATTCAGTTGAAAATAGATTCTCACAGGGTAGAGTAGCAGCAATACTACAGGGAGACCAGGACAAGGTTTCCACCTACTGCATAGTAACGTGAATTTATTATTGACATTGGCTGCCGCTGTGCTGCCATGTACTAGAATTAGAGTTCTTTAGACGTAACCATATAGCTGGCGCAAACTTTGGCGAGGTCTTCCTGTAAATATTGTTGCGACTCCTGCTTGGAAGATCATGGATGTGGTAAAAAACTTCCGTTTGGTTTTTGCTGGCTAGGACTTTTCCGAAGTTTCAATAGTATTTCCTTTGTTTTAGCCATGTTGCATACTGCCCCATCATTACCCTCCTGGTTGGTGTTGATTATTGAAGCTGTTAACAATGGCAAACTTGTTCTTGCTCTGCTAAGTATGTTGCTAAGACAGAACTTACTCGGCAGCACAAGACCAAGTTCACAATTGCGTAATATCTGATTGTACACATCTTCCGCCTTGTATGATTGCTCCATCATCCTTTCCTGATTCGGTCAGTCCAAAAAGTGTTCATTCTTGACTGGAGTTTTCGTAAAATTGCATCTAAATTGAGGCGGAGTTGCGAAGCAAGAAATTTGGTTGAAATCTTCAAACTTCTGCAACTTCACCTCAAGATGGACATATTTGAAAATTCTCCATAGTTGAGTTTGATGTTGGAACGGGAAATATTTTCTCTCGCTTATTTGAGTTTTCAGATTTCCATTGAAAAAATAAAAATAAATCCATTTCTTTTCTTGGTTCGTATTTTCTTTTATTTAAAAAATAATAATAAAACGATGAATAGTCTAATCATACTATTTCGACAATCCACTGAGTACTTTTCTTCATAATATGTTACGAAAAGTTACTGAGTGCTTGTCGGAAAAGTAAGTTAGTCAGTCAGTGATGCGATGCAGGGGGAAAGCCAAGGAGCAGTCAACTTCTCCATTCGGAAGGAAGACGAGTAATGTGACGATACGGAATTTGACAAATGATTAAAGTTGAAAGTTGGAGAGTGAAATGGGCAGAACAATATGTAGTATGTAGAGCAAGAAGAAGTAGCAAAAATTATCATCTTACGTATATATAATTTGCAATGAAGGATATGGCACAATAAGCTGCCAGGCTGGTATGTCTGATTCTTCGTCAGCATCATCACCAACCTCCACTTTTGTCACTCTCTGCTCCTTCCCCATTCTTCTTCGTAATATTTTAAAGCCAACCAAGAAATTGGATGCGAGTGAGTGAGGATTGAGGAAGATGATATGATGATGGCACTACTCCTTTATCTCTCGTTCGTAGACATAATTGCATTAGCAAAAATAAATATTGGTGAGATTGGCATCACCAACCATACCATGGCGCTATTTAAATGCAAAGCGAAAAATTGTCCCTTCCTCGATCTACTCATCACCACACCACCGCCTCAAATTGCATGCTTGATAGGCATGTAAATCAGGATTAGATGTGCATGTTTATTCCATTCCATCACTTATTTGGTGGAAGTTGGTGCTGCTCCGGTTGGTGATCCATGTGTTGATGCTGATGTGCATACCTCTTTTATAATGGGAATGAGCCGGCGATAATTGGATGAGAGCTTTGGGAATAATGCTTTCCTAAGAAAAGGGATTGAGTCGGAAAGGAATTTCGTCCTGTTTCATTTAATATTAAATGAATGTGGCGGAATGCATGTTAGGAGGATCAAGAGAATCCTTCTGGTTTCCCTACCTAACACATACTTTTTGGTTTTCTTGGCCACCGAACAGCCAAGTCCCAGCATTGTAATCAGAATAAAAAAAGCATCAAAGAAAACAACAGGGAAATAGCTGGCAATAGAAATAATATCGGGAATTTCGTCAACGAAAAGAGAATTCAAAGAAATAGAAAGAGCCAAAAAAAGCTATAGAAGGGAAATATGTAAGGTATATATTAAAGCTTTTAGAATAAAAGTACAATACGGATAGTTTGATGAACTAGGTTATGCATCCTCACTATTAAAAACATACGAAATTAATAATGGAAATTATATTCCTTGATTATTGGAAGATGATTTATTCCCACGGTTTTTTAGGCCGCATTGATCACACGATCCTTCCAGATTCTCTATCAAGATCCACCTTTGACTTTTGCTTTTGCGTCAGAACAATTAAAAGATTGGTATGAGTCTATTCCATTATCAGCTTATTCGACTCTTCATAATTCTAATCCGCAGTTCAAGGATATTATGTTGTGCTGTTGGTAGAAAAGGATGCGGATGCCATACATACATTGGTACTTATGTGTGCATCATGGTTGAATATTATTAATGAGATTTGTAAGTCAGCTCAAATATTTTAAGTTGTCGATTGGCAAAACGACAATAATAAATCTTCTCATCAGGGTACCTACATATTAATTTACCATGCATAAAAACATAATTCCTTTTTATGTCGAGCTTTTCCTCAACCCATTACAATAAAAAAATGTACCCGAGTCGAATTTACATAAGCGTATTTGCCCATCACGTCATCATCGTCCTTATGTAAAAGTTGTTAATGTGGTTTAGGTACCGCACTTATTTTTAGAATTTATTGCAATTTTCTTTAATGACAAAAATTCTGTCCAACGGCTAAGGTTTCTGACTGGTGAAGAGAGAAGGCGCCATTGTTTTGTGTCTCTGGCCGTTTGCAAATCTACTTATATCATATACGAAGTGTTGTAAGCGTCGGAGGAATGTATTTTTTTAAACTTTAATCGATAATTCAAAATTTCTTACAATCCAACCTCCCAGGGTGCCACGCTCGGATTTGGACGAAAATTTGCATACAGGTGTATTTTTGTTTGGAGAAAA
>JAQGAI010002027.1:0-13163 GCA_034696905.1 Lepidocyrtus violaceus
CGACCAAGAGACCGTTTTCAAAATTTCATTTCACTTCTAAAAAATGCATCATTTCACGTGAAAAACACCACGAAGAGACCCCACTTAAGGTGTTGAAAAAGTACGAAATGTCTTCTGGTTGCCAAAAACATGCATCTAACGAAATTCCTTTTGCAACACAGATATTTAGAATTTAGACTATATTTCTATTGAAATTGAAAGTAATAAGAAAATAAGGACAAGCCCAGTTTTTTATACTGTTTTTTTGACAGAAATGGGAAACGGAACCAGGAAAAGTAACAGTGTGGACGGTGACGACTTCCTTATTTGCTACGAACTTTATTTTCATTCCTTTCCACATTTTTATGTTTCAACTCAACAATATAGCTATACATAACATTGTAGCTTTAGGGCATCCTTTTCTCCCACTCGCTAGTTTGGAATGACAAAGTTAAGACTTTCATCTTGAAGAGTGCCTTTTTTCTGTCTGCATATCAAATTGGTTCTTTTCATGAGTATTCCACCTCCACATACATGCATATAGCTATCTAATATACTCATGTTTTGTACGCCAATCCATTTTACAGCTTTGAAGTTCCTTTCCACATTCCCATCTTTACTGCATACTATTACTTTGCATTACTTGCCCTGTGAAAAAAACAGGATCCCTCAAATAATTCTCACATACGTAATATAAATTTTGTCAAGAAAATGGGAAAAAGACGAATTTCCCCCAAACTATAACCTTTTACATACACCCACCTACTTGAGTATGCATACAGAAACCTTCTTTTCTTCTTTTCCGTTTCTTCCCAGAAAAAAAATATTGTTAGTTTCTTTTTAAGAGGAAGAAAAATAAGTAGCACACATGTATATTATTTTTTTTTAAATAAAGAGAAAGGAAAGAATAAAAAATGAATGAAGATGTAAACTGGAAAAGAGAAAAATTCAGGAAGCTGGTCCTATAAATGCGGGTACCGTTGTTTCAGCATTGTAAAGAAAAGAAATGTACTAGCTTTCAAAAATATATATACAGAAATATGGGGGTAAGATACTACTTTACGATTTTTCTCTTCCTTTGCTCTAACGCAGTCATCCAGATGGGGTAATCCTCCTCTTGTACTACATGTCTTCCTCCACACGGCTTTATTTCCTTATCTTGATGGAACTTTACAGGATTAAAGTCCCGTGGGGAAGCAGAGGAACTAATGGATACACACTGGAGGAAGCAGAGTACAGAAGTAGTGGAGACTCAAAAAAAAACTTAGAAAGGTACAATATTTTCATACATACTCGTTATTAGGTACGGATAAGGAAGAAACTTGTACAAAAAAATATACATAGTTTGCTTGATATTTTGTTGGAGTGTTATTCATTTTTACTTTTTATAACTGCCAACTTTCATGATAAAGTGAACATTCTTTGCATGAGCATACAACATGATTATATGTTTTCACCCATATTCCCCATCCAGGACCTACTTTGCTCCCCCAACAAGGAAGTTTTTGAACAACTTCAAGTGCTTGGAGAGCACGCTGAGTATCTGCCTTATATATTTTTTTTAAACGTAATATTCGTGAACAAGAAGAGAAGAAGGCATGAGGGAGTCTAAAAAAATTATCTAGCACAGGTCACCTATTTTTTTTTATACAATACGTGATTCTACAACCCCTTCATATTATATACATGAGATAGGCAATGAGCCGTATCCTTCTGAAAAGATGAACTAGATATTCGACAAAAAAAACTATGCTGAGAATCGTCAACATAAAAAAGGGACAACAAGGCAGAAAAAGGCACATCATGTCATGTACTTATTACGCTCTTCAATGAAATCTAGAATGGCCATCATATCAACATCAACTAAAGAAAAGGGAATCCTATAAGCCCATTTCTGTAAATGGACTGTGGGGATTCCACGAAAGGGAAAGCCTTTAGATGGCCTCGTTCATCCCTTTTAATAATGCTCGTTTCGTGGTAAAACGAGATTTTTTAATATTCCTTTTATTTTGCTTGTGGTAAGTAAAGAAATGAAAGTATGTCAACTCATCATTCATAACATATCTATTATCAGATCAAAATATTTGGTTCGTGCGGTAAAAAGGTCGATTTTTTTGCTGTTGTGATGTGCAAATTTTTAAAAGGATGGATGGGTAATAAAAGTAAAGCGGAGAAAAATCTCTTTCCCAGTGAAAATCAGGTCATGTCGTGTCAAGTCATGCATGTGTACTTTCCTCCCCGACTTCACATCATTCCATCCCATCCGTCAATCATGCAGTACAGCAAACAAAACAAGACACACACATTTAACTGGTTGACCTACAGAGAATGTGGAGTGAAAAGGAAGAGCTGAAGTCCTAAAATAAGAAAAAACGGACAGGAAAAAAATAGGACATCCTTTAAATTTTTTCTGCTTCAGTGAAAGTTAAACATGTGGGTTAGGTATTCACAGTATACTACTATAACATTTTTAGTAAACCCCTTTCCCTGGTACTTATCTTATTCTAGTTTGTCTACTTCAAAAAAGAAGAAAATCCTAACCCTTTTCCAGTTGAAATACAAGTTTGGTTGCTTTTCTGCACATGGAGAAAGGGATATAAATCTGCAACTTCGTTCTCAAACAAAGTTGGCATGAATATGTCTGTCTTCGTCCGTCTATCACACATTCCCACTTTGTTTATGCATTGCTGGAAATCAAATCTTATTGATACTTCAATTCTGCAGCAGCAGTGGGATGTATCTCATACTATACTTCCGATTCCGGGTATACCCGTACATATCTATATGACGATTATGGCTATATCATCTGTATAACCAGCACAAGGTAAATTCTATAATATATTGCTTTACATTGCATTACACATAAGCTCTGATTCCGAGAAGCTCTCGTATGCAACAGTTGACCATTTACAACCTGATACTCCTAAACTCCCATCCAAATGCTTTGCAAGGGAACTCCTTTCACCAGAGTTGTGTTGTTGTTTTTTCTGCTTGTGTAGACAACATCCATATCATGTTTTAGAACAGTGAAACGCATCAAACATCAAAGCAAAAGCGGATTGAGGCTGGAACGGTAGGCAGGGTAAAAAAGGGAATAATGGTGCAAAAGAGAAATGGCTCTTTATGTTCATGCCCACTCATCTGGAATTAACTTACATTATACACTTCACTCTGTCATTTAGGGAATAGAAAAAAGGAGAAAAAGCTTATCTATGACACGATTATTCTGTTGATTCTATCATATCATTGAACACGACGAGTGCTTTTCAAAATATAGGTCTTAAGGTTTATGTTATACATATAATGTACCTGATGAACAACATTAATAACCCGGCCCATGTTGATAGTAAAAGTAGCAGAAAAAAAATAAACTATTTGACATAAAAAAGGGAAATCCTCTTCACCGTGACTTCATGCTTTCTAGCTGGAAGCTGAAGTTTAAGGAAAATAAAGTTTTCCCATTTGGACTCGACTCAAGCAGGCGAAAGAAAAAGGCTAAAGAGTATTGAAAGAATCCGCATTCATTTTTATTTTCCCATCAAGGAAAAGTTCCTGTATTGTATGCTAAGGGTCGGAAGGGTAGTAGGCGTAAATGGTGTATTGGCAAAGTGCACAAAATTTCTAAGCTACAAAATAGAAATTGAGTGATTGGAAGTTGAAAGTTGTCCCACATGCTAAGATTTTTTTCCTTCGATTTTGCCTTGACTTCTTCTCAACTTATTCAATCAGTGATACATATTGAAAAGTTTTTGATCCGGTTGTATCCGGTTATTTTCTTGAATACACAAGGAATTTTTTTAGTCTAGTCTTGAGTTAACTATGTATATCAATAAGAATGCAGTGTAATTATGTTATAAAACTTTTTTACACTGAGAGAAAAAAATTTTGGAAAATTTTCATTTTCTACAATGTATCGTATCATCCTTGTACTTCTGAGACGAAGAAAGTTCCCTTGTTTTTCAATCTACTATACATGCTCAGTAGTCACAGATCCAGCACGTGCATGTTTTTCCAGTAACAGCTGCATTCTCCTTTCTGGAAATCCTGCTGAAGGTACCTACATAGGGTAAAGGTTAACCCGACTCCGGATTTTTGCGTTGTGGTTGCATTTTTTCCTTCCAAAAAGTTGGACAAAGTTTTAACACCGCACTTCCCCCATCCCCATTCCAGTGTATATTATAATTCAGTAGAAGAATTTTTTCACAATGAAGTTAGGATTTCATGCTCTTCCTCCTCCAGAAAGAAGTTTTCGACATGTCCTTAAACTTCCCTTTCTTCCCTCCTAGTAGTTCGTAAAAATTATCGCTAATAGTTTGCAGTTAGTTTTGTGGTAGTAGTGGAGTGAGTAGTATGCGGGGGTTATCATAATAAAAGGATATAACGAAGATTTACTCTTCTGTGTGGGTAAACACTTGTGACAACAAGTTATCCCGAAGTATTTCTCCTCAGTGAGGAGTCCTCACACTAAAAACAACTTGAAGATAACGGACTATATATCTTTCACTTATCGTCAGTTTGTTCATTGAGGTTTTATTCTGGGATAAAAAAGTTTTGTTTTTTATATAGTGTGTAGGTATATTGGAGAGAAACTACAGCTTCCTGACTTTGGCTGAATGGGAGAAAATAAGTGTTGTTGTCTCGTGTGTATAACCAATTTTCTCCATAAGAGTATACCTAAAATAATCCAACACACAAGTCATGTGGAGAGAAGAAATTTTGTTTCCAGTTGTCTACCCTTAGCTTGGCGTTTCACGCCATGTCATGTACATAATTTCACTCCCATTTACAAACACTTTCCTCGGATCCAAAAGTTTTCTGAATTCTGGAAAACTATTCGGGAGAGATTGTATCGATCATAAAGCTATTATATTTAGTTGCATCCTTCATTATGAATTCCAGAATTGGGGCATCATGCAAAAGCCATTATTTCCGCTCCCAATGGAAGGCCCTCGAATCCATTTGACTTGACATGATGATCGTTCGTTGGTAATGGGAAATGGAATTAAACTTTTGATCTAGTTTTGAAAGAAAAAGAAACAGCAAAAGTGGGTTATTTCTGTTGTTCAGCTCAACTTTTATAAAAATTTGATCGCCCAAGCATGTAAGTCAGAAATGAAACTTAAAATGATGAACGACAATGTGAAATGTATATTAAACAGAGAGTGAAAGCGTAAGTGCTTCACTTTAAATACCGACATATCCCCCCGTCAGTTTGTAAACAAAAAACTAGTTTGTCCCGTTGACCTCAATAATAGAGATATAGTTTGTGTGTGGAGAGTTTTGTTTGTTTGTTTGTTTTGGTTGTCCCTGTCTCTCTGGATGTTAGAATGAGAGCAGGAATCAGTTCTGAATTTCTGAGTAGGACTGGAGAAGGAAAAAGAAGGGATTACTTAAGTAAGTCAGCAACCCATCCAACTCCTAGCTAACCAAGCATGAACCCGAAGAGAAAGCAACACCGACAGAAATTCCAGTTATTCTTCTTCTGTTTATTCCGGTATCTTTCATTCTTTCCTACTACTTCCTTATTCTTCCAACTCTCCACAAGCATTATATTACTGTTGCACTGCACTGCATGATCCAGTAAAACTTAAAGTCAAATGGTTTATATGTATGAAGGAGCGCCACCAGTAATAATAACATCAAGCAATATCACTTTGGGGAATCTACTTCATCCCATTCCCCTCCTCTGATGGTGGCCTTTCTGCACACAAATGTATTTAACTACCATTCCATCCATAGATCTTCCAGATCATGCTCATCCTTGCCATTAAGGAACTTAAAAATAAAAAATCTGACAGTGGAGCAATGATTTTTCTCGTACTGACAAGTTTTATGTGCGTTTCCTAAACTGGGCTCGGCGCTACATAGATTACGTACGAAACGCATAATGTTATTACTGCATAATATACTTGAAGCAAGGATCCACTCCCCACTGCACTGGTGTGTTTGTGCTGACAACGCAAAATTTCAGGATAGAAAGAAAAGGAACGAAAAGCATTTATTTTAGTTCTACGACCGGAAATAGTAGCTCCCTCTCATATATTGTTATAAAAAAAGAATAGTCTGCTGGTTTTAATAAAATGGAAGGCGGTCTCTTCCTCCTTGCTTAAGCACAATTTCTTTTTACTGTAAAATAGAAAATAATATACCTATCCACTATCCACAGACCGTTTTTTTACAAGTCGTTATTTTACACACAAGCAGCAGTGAAAAGAAAAGTGCAGTAATTTTTGGCCTCCACAATTCTCTTCTCTTAACTATATTCCTAGCTCCAGCTTCCGTTTCATCTTTCTCTCCAGTCACATTCATATAGGTATACATAAAGACAAGGGGAAACCACCAGAAGTACTCCACCACTTCCTTTTTTTGTTCCTTATCGAACGGGAGAAAGCTAAGATTTAGGTCAAGATGTAATTATCGTACACGGCTCTTCCTGTGTGGCATCACTTGACTACGTCTCTTCTTCCTCTTCATCTCATTTAAGAACACTAGCTTGTTCTTCTTCCTTCACAACAAGAGCCAAAATAAGTGACCTAACGGTAGTTGCGGCCAAGCCAGGATTTTTTTCTCGTCTTCTTTCTCTTTCTCCCAACTTATTTCTTTAAAAATAGAAATGCACAGTTATTACGAGGAAGGAGACACAAACTGGGAGAATAATGCATTTGTGAAATAAGGCCTCATAAAGTTCCTTGTCTCTGAAAGAAAACTCATTGGAGCGTACGGAGAGGAAGGAGACGCAGTTTTTTTTATACTTTTTGATGTGGTAACATAGACACATTTATATGATCGTCTAATGTTATTTTTTCTCCTTTATTCCTTCAGGGATTCTGCTGCTGCTGGATGTTGGGTAAAAAAGGCTAGAGACAGTGAAAGCAGGAGCAAGAGAAGAAAAAAACATAACTAAGTAAATGAAATAAGATATATATGATTCTGCTTTTGGTTGACGGTGGTGGCGGGGTAGTAATCTTTTTCCTAAGAAAAAGTCATCCTCATCATCATCAGCATCACGATCATCATCGCTGCGTATGTTACAGATATTGCTGGTTTTTTTGGGGGGGGGTACAAAAGGAAAAGAATTTGGTTGTTGGAAATTGATGGTACAATACTGCATCGTTAGCTCAATGCTGCTTTTCTCACTCCAAACAAAGACGAAGGGAGCACCATGACCATGACTTCCTATCTTGAGCCGTATTGTAGTAAAACCCAGTCACATTTCAAACTATAAATACGGGAGTACAACTGAAAGGAAAGCATTCTTCATCTGTACTTTATGCCCTTTTTTATTCAGAATCTTTCAGACAGGAAAAGAAAGAGAGAGAAAGAAGAAAAAAACGAAGAAGAAAATGAAACAGACAAAAAGAAATTGTGCCGAAGCTTTTTTGTGTCTGTCTCCTTCTCGCTTTTTTCAATAAAGAATCTTCTAAGCCAAACCGAAAAAGGATTCCATTGTAGTGTTTTTTCTTCACTAGTAAAAGTTCATTCATTGCTTTCTCTTTTCTTCTCTTCTTTGCTTTCCTCTCGACTCTCCATTTTGCTGGAAGCGTGCAGCAAGCACTTGGCTGGCAGAAGGACCAAGGTGGGGCAAAAGTGTCCATTTTATTGCACTCCGGTAATTTTAGCATTGGAAATTTATGCTATCCTTTACAGGGAAACATATTTTCCCCCGTAAAAATCCAAATCAAGGAAAAGGTCTTTGCAGGGAAGTGAGATGAAAGTGCATTTGTAAGGGAACGGACCTATCATCACATCTCGGACCTGTGTAACATATTTGTACTTTCGCATCCCACTCACTCACTATATATTTGCGATGTCAGTAGTAAATGTTGTAACAATAACATCTTTCTTTCCTCTCCTTTCTCTCCATTTCTCCCCATTTCCCACAGTCCTTCCCTGCTTTTTACGGCATTATATTAGACGTGAAATATTTAACGGCTGGATTTTACACGTGGTACTGTGAGACAAGAAGACCTTTACTGCTACGAAAAGGTTTTAACCCATCCACATTGAAGATAAAAACTTTCTCGTCTGCCTACGTCATTATGAAGTCTCGACCACGCACACGGTTTTCTACATCAATGTTCGCATTGTTACATCATTTTGCTCCTTCTGCATCAAATATCATCATGAAAAGGCATGAATGAAAATGAACAAATGTGAACAGAGACTCTGAATTTTATTGCGACGAGAGGAAGAAAGACATACCTAAATAGAGAGGCATCGTGGCATGGATGCTTTTCTCCTCTCCTAAAAATACAATATAGTTTTATATCTACTACCTTACAACCACAATATATTCATTCTCCTCTCCGGTCCATTTACATTAGACCTGTAAGGCTCTCAAAATTCCGCCCTCTACATTATCATTATCAAAGGATCAACGCTGGGTAGGATGGAAGGAGATGAATATACATATCTACCGCAGTGATGTGAATGAGTACTCATCCCATTTTCCCTTTCATCCTCATCTGTCTCTTTCTCCCTCAATAGCAAACAAAAACTGGGTTTGGAAAATGAAAAGACAAAAGGAAAAACGCAGGAATACCCATGAAATATCCTGCGCTCGTTTCACACAGTCGCCTTTTCTCCGCCCGACTGACAATGACAATCAAACGAAGCTCTGTCATAAAGTAGATTGACTGTAAATGGGAATTACTGATGTCGTTTACTCTGGTCTGATGCCTTTCTGGCTATGTCGTAAAACGGGATTGTCGTTCCTCCATTGTATAAGCCTTTATGCACACACAGGCACCAGCACCAAGCCAGCATACTGCCCTTAAGGCATCTACAATCTGTAAACACGTAATATACTGGTGGAGAGGAAAGTTTCCTATAAATTGGTAAGTTCACTCGTGTCACTCATCCAATCGTTTCTCATATTCGTTTAAGTGTGTAATTACTTCTTTTATGCCTAGGGAAACGATGAGACCATTCATTTTGGTTCGGGATAGATAATAATATGGCCAATATTAGTGTGCTGTTCGATCATCCGCAAAGGTACCGGCTGAATATTTACTTTCTCATCAAAGGTACACCTCAAAAAAAGCAATCTTACCAGCAGTGGAATCCGAAATGGGGTGAGCTATTAAATATAGCCACATTGCCATATGAATATAGACATTAGCGTTTATGTACTACATGTAGAAATATACCTAGATATGCTTACATGAGCGTTTTAATTTTAAGCGTTTTTATGCCCCTGCCATTCCATTTAGTTCTCACTCGTATATTTTTTTCTCTCTCTCTTGGATATGGTTTCTCCACAAACCACAAATAACATTTCAAACCATCACCAACTTTTACTGGCTTCAAACGAATCGCTCACAGGAATAAAATGGTTTCATTACTTTTTACTCTGTTTGTGAAGGCCTGAGCGGTGAAAAATGGCAAAGTCCGCCAGAAAGTAATGATGAGCAAAGTTTTTGGCTCAGTCACATCTCTCCTCATCATCAATTTCTCTACCTCTACCAATGATACTACCTAACATACTTCAGGGATACTTTCCACAAGAGGAAGAGAGCAGGTTTTGTCGGCTTGTTTGTTTTGTAAACAATCCCATGTCAGCAAGCCAATTACGGGATGTCACATGGACAAACATGAACGGAATGAATGTGCTTGTCTAAGCATAAAAAAATGCCTGGAGGACACGAAATTAATGTTCCACACGTAAATTAATAAGTTGTTTCGGTACAAATGCAGAATGTACTATATTCATTCAGTCACTACATCAATTCGAATCTATTTGTGTTTACATTTCATGGCATTCTATTCCAAATCGCTTTTATCCCCTTCGAATCTTTTTCCCATGATCTAAACAGATAAGTATGCTGGGATTATTTATACAAGTGAAATGCGCAAAAAAAGCAACGAATAATACTGGCACTGACGCATCCCCATTTCATGCAACTAACCATTAACGCTGGAAGCGTGCTGAAACATTAATTAGCTGCTACTCCGAAAAAAAGATAATGAAACTAAAAGTGACATGTGAAAGCAGCATCGAATAATATCCATCTTGCTCCTCTAATGATATTTCCCTCAAATAAGTTATTTGTATCGAATTGTTGAAACGCAAAAACAAATTGATGTAGTCTGGTCTGTAATTTTTTTCCCATCGGGATGTCGTACTTTCTCCTGAAGGTATAGCATACTTAAAATGGGATTAGAGACTTTGATAATTCCCTTTTTATGCTGTGATATGAGCTGAGAGCAAACAGGAACATCCATGTTTGTTGCTGAAAGATTTCAGGTAATTTGAAGGGGGCATTCTTTGTGAAATATGAGACTTTTGGATCGAACGAGTCCTTCTTTGCCAAAACTGACTGGGAGAACTGTTGTAAAATAAAACTGAGCCGTATCGTTTCCCCTTTGACATTCGATTTAAATATGATTTGGATTGTGGGAATGTGAGATGTAAAGTGCTCAGTCTGTCCACACAGTTCGTTTTTGTTCAAAACTCTTCGTAGATTTTTTAGTCTGCTTTCTCTGTGGTCTGTTATTAGGTCGCGGTGCTGTAGGAGGGAGAGTGGAAAAACAGCGCGTCCAAAAGTCCCCTGCAGTATTATTGTTTACTGGTGCTTTTACGCAAACCCAACACCCGCTGAGAGAGGACGCCATGTAGAGCAGTGTGGGATAAGAAGAGCTGGAAATTTCTTCCTGTGACTGTCAAGTGGCAGACAAAACGGGAGGCTGATGATTTAGTAGTTACAAGTGGTGTACATGTAATAGTCCCTAGATCAAGAAATATGCTTGCAAAACTAGAAAGTAAATATATGCCGCCTACGTATTTGGTTTCAACGATTAGAAAATCTTATAGGATTTGTTGGAATCCTCTTCAGCTCTATAAGCGGTTCACTCACACATCTCATTAGATCGATGAAATAAGTACAACTAATTTTGACAACAGTTTTGTAGCAACTAAATGATTTACAGAATCAAATACTTCGTAGTATAACCTACGATTTTTAAGTGTACACGCCGAAAGTTAATGGACTTCGTGTCATTTTGTTTGTCCCAGTTTTGCAGCCACTTGAGTTAATTCAATTTTTAGGAACTTGTTTAGTATAAGACATGCATCTCATAAGTATGTAGCTCCAATGTGTATCTAAATCAATATGTTATTATGTAACACGTTTTGATGAACTATTTAGTTATTTTTGTATAATGAAAATGAATAGGTAGGCATTATGCTATGAAGTCATCTCAAACAGTATGACACACCGCCACCATGAAACTTGAAACTAATTTCCTTCCTTCCATCTTTAGTCAATTTCCTTAAAATACGTTTTGCCTAGAACACAACGCTGCTCCTCTCAGTTCAGTAATTTGTATTGGTAATCAGTGCTGCTTTATGTCCACACATTTGACACACATCTGTGTTTAATTCAGTTTCACATGATCAAACCAATTCTTGGAATTCCTCACCAGCTGTCAATAGTGATGAAATCAGTAGCTTCCGCTGTTGTTTCCAAATTCCACAAGACGGAAAACATTCTTATTCCTTTCTCACATATGGCAGTACTTGATGAAATCAGGAAATACAACCTGTGAATAGATTTTTACAATTTTGCACAAACTATTTGCTAATAAGTTTGATCATCAACCCAACAACCATCCTAAGAAATCCCTTGAGCATTATTGGGTAAATTGGAAACTCAGGAATGCAAATAATTTAGCTTCACTATTTTTATCCCATTTTGATTAACTTATTAGATTCAATAGGAAAACCTTCATGTATAAAATCCATTAGCATGACCTTACTCCCCTTGAAGAAAAGTGTGATTTTTATCTTCCGTGATGAATTCAATCAAGCAAACCAGTTTCTATTTACTAGCTGAAAAATAGTTGCTCATCTTGTACTGCTGCTCCCTTCGGAGAACGCTTCAGGTAGGTAAACTTTCACCAGAGGTATAGGTACCTAAACAGATCTGAAGTGTAATTAGCCGAAGCCATACACAAATGTAAAGGGAACAATGGGAAGAATCAGAATCCGTTTATGAAACGATGTAAAGCGAATCTACGACTCCTTTCATCCATATTTTAGCGGAGCCAGTGATTGGATATGACACTTTCCCATTATGTTTTTGTCAACTGTGACATCCATTAGCCCTTTCCTTCTGAAACTCTCCTTCCTTGGCACTGCTCCATCTTCTAATGCATTGGCAGCAACACTACTTTCTACACACATTCAAAGCTCTACTGTTGGTTGACTAGCATTACTTTTCGGAGAACTTAGAATTCTCATTACAAGAATTACTTTCAATGCAGACGAAACCGTTGTAAGTGGGTGCAAAACAAAAAAAACACGCAAAAAATTAAGAAGCCGATATTGCACCATAACTTTCTTCTTATTTTTCCTTCCCATAAATTTCAAATATAATTCCTAACTGCCACCAAAAGAAATTCATCTCAAAACTAACCAGCACTACCAAGAGAAGGACGTAGAGCCAATTTAATGTAGTATCGGGAGAAAGTTCTCAGAGAAGCCATGTTTCACGTTATTATTGCAGTTATGAAAAAGTGTCTCCCGATGATCTTAAATGTACAGCAGGCAATAACGAAGTTACCACTAGAGAGTACTTAAAATGATGAGAGTTGAAGCTAATGCAAGGAGCCAGCAAGCAACAACATCTCTTGTCTGCTCCTGTTTGGGGTAAACAGGAAGTCTTTCTTGTGCTCAAGAAACGGTTTCCTTCCGAGTAAAATATAACCATGTTTTGTATCAATATGCAGTAGTATATCATATCATAAGGGCCATACAGAAAAGTACTCTTTCCAACTAACTTAATCTCAACCATGCTGGAAGATGACACTGAGGAGAACATGCTTCATCTTCTTATTTATTGCCTTTACATTTTTTATTATCCATTAAGTCAAGTATTATTCCAATAAAATTTTAACCTTCGAAACTTTCCCACTAAATTGCATCAACTCTGCCTTGAAAGGTGCGTTCTAGTGGAGGAGCATTAAACTGTTTTCTTCCACAGCTTCACTCATATCATATCAAAAACCATGAGGGCTTTATGCAAACCATAAAATAGGAAGGAAAACTTGAGCAATTTCTTCTGGAACATGACTATAAACAATCAGTATAATCAAGTAGGGAAAGTTGGCGAATGCTACCCCATTGCTGGTAGACATTATGCTTCTACAAATTCAATTTGTCTAAAAATAGTGCCATTATTTAT
>JAQGAI010002028.1:0-13162 GCA_034696905.1 Lepidocyrtus violaceus
CGATTTTCCTCTAATTGAGTCGACATATATAATAGGCATATGACAGTGGAAATAATATCAGTGACTCAAGCACTACTTATGCTAAAGCTAACTGGTTTGACGTTTTTATGATGATACATTTATGACGAGGAAGATGGTTGGATGGAATGAAGTAAGTTTACTCAAATTTTCCCATAAGCAATACAAAAACTTGAATTACACTTGCTACACGCATTTCATTTCGCACATGCCTATACTTCCTTATTTTTGTTATGTAAACAATCGAGCGTAATATTATCGATTGAGAAAATTCTCCCAGGCCTAATCCACCGGAGTTTTATTCATAATAATGTATCTTTAAGTATGTGAGCAATTTGTAATTCAATTTGGGCGCGTGGGAGCAAATGCAATCCGCTCATATTTCCAAAAAAAAACTCTTTAAGCAGGTGAGCCAGAATTGCGTTATATTTTAGTCTCAGCCTCATCTGATAAGTATGATTTTTGTTATGCTGCTGATGATGAAGACGACCTTGACTTTAGTCATAGACCACATATTCAAGTGAGAAAAAATTAAGTATTGTGCAATGTAATTATGATGATTTGTAATAATAAAGTGCGTATTAATGGAGTGTAGGCAGCACTCTTTTTAATGCTAATTTACATTCGTAATGCATTACTGAATTGGCATGGCTTAGTCGAAATATGCCGTTGCGTTGTTGTCTACCTGTTTCACACTGATCCTGAGCACAACTATTTTTTATAGCTAGATAACGATCGTTTGATGACTCGTTTAGGTTTTGGCAGCTATCAACTAAAACTCCATTTCTCCACGCACTACCTGTCTTCAATAAGCCATGTACGTAATTATAGTTTTTAGAGCCAAAATTGGAACATTATTAGTTCTACCAAGTCTGGCATGCAAGAATTGTCTTTATCTTCAGAAATAAAATAAAAATATCTGTTTGCTAATTTGAAAATGATATTTGCCAATTCCATTACACGAATGTTAAGGTTAATAGTTTAGTTGTGGTCAGAAAAGGTCTCAGTGGACACAAGTCCTTTGGGACTTGATATTGACAGCCAAAATAAGGTAATTTGAAAGCGAAACAAAATTCGTTTTCGTTTGATAAATTGCTCTGATTTCGAATGCTGTAGTCACAGGTCACATAACAGTAACACATCGTAACAAGATAGCATCTTAATATACTCGCATGGCAGTGACCGTGCAATATGCACTCGTGCTGTCGGTTACAGATTGCTTTTTTTTTCGCCGTGTGTGTAGCTAACTGCATAACTTGTTCCCTTTTTACAGTAAATCAATTAAAATTATATTACTATTAGAAATAATGACGCCCATTATCACAGAACGGTAGAGTATTCATAAAGGTGGTTAAGGATCAACTGCATGAGATTTACTGCATCCCCAATTTTCAATTTGAGCCACGTGATTAAACTTTCAATCACTTATTTTTCTAAACCACAAACATTAGCTAATGGATAACGATGTTTTTTTGAATGGAAAAAATTATATGCGCACGTTTGAATATGAATTAACAATGAGACAACACAAAAGTAAAAGGTAAAGATAAAATGAAGAAAAAGGAACTTATATAGAAGAGTACCTACTGGAAAAAAGCTGACAATGAGCAGAGTGCTACTTGCTACAAGATGCCTATGCTAGAGACGGAAGGGTTTGTAATTGTGTATCTATGCTTAAGTCTAATTCTAGAATAAGCTATAAATGCGTCTAATTAACATAATTCAGTGTGTTTTTTTTTGTATTAAGTGCTTTGATTAGTAACTTTGTATGTACATACCTGTAAGCCATGTTAGGAAATACCAACTGAGTATGATTTTCCCTAGACTGGTAATGGACCAGTCAGCCGAAGTGGACACTTTTTTGGACATTTTCGCTCCTAATTTAGTATACCCTGCCTATATAACGAAATATTCTTAACTCTCACTCAGACTCACTCACGCGGTAATAAAATAGTAATTAGCTGCCAGCGAACTGAAAATGGACTGGGGTTTGACAGTAAAACTGTATCCGTATTTTAACTACGTTTTCTAACTGTTCCAGACTGGACTTCTACCCTCCAAAAGCTGCTCCTACTTTATAAACTACTTATTTCTTATCTCGCTGTTATTATTGCTGGCTCATATTACAAAAAAGACAAAGGCAAGCATGTACACACTTGACTCTTTGCACTATGACGAAAGGGGTAAAATCACGGAACACAACTTGTTCTCAGCAACAACAGTCTAGTCTGCAACTACAACATAGCCATGTGGTAAAGTCACAAACGCATAATACTAGCCTGTTGGGTACGTAGTCCAAGTGAATATTTTTTCCAGTTCCTCCTACTCTTATTTACAATTATTGTACAATTGACAGGATAACAAGCAGATAAACTCAACTGTCCATTTAATCCTATCTCTGGAATACTCAACATCCTGATTCTGATATAACTTTTATAGCGTGTATTAAACAATGTTTATTGTACATGGTGTACCTATCATTCTTTTGTATTTTTTAACAATTGTACAATCCCCCATTTTTTTCTGGGCAAAATTATCAGCAAAAAAGGCAAAAAAACTATGTTCCTTCCGTGCTTGCTGGAAATATTTTGGACTCGTATTAATACTAATGTTTCATGCAACAAAGTAAACAATTCTTTTGAAAAAAATCTGAATATTAAATCTGAATCCCTCACTTAATTACAAAAAGTTAATAGCACAAAATTATTTTGAAAGGTTAATATAATGTCAGAAAAATATGAGATTTTTGTGAGGTAGTTGATTTTCTCTCCTCTCTTCTACATGCACCTCATTTTAGTAATGATATTATTGTTAGGATGGCTGTTGTTATTTTTTTTTTAATTTTTGCTATACTCAGACTATAATAGATTACGTGTCGTAGGTCCGTCCAAAGTTCAGGTTTAATAGGGATGGGATGAAGATGATGCTGGTGTCGGTGGTAAGCAATGAGAATTCCTTGGTTTTAGATTCTAAAGCAGTTGGTAAAAATTCCCATTCCCATGCTCTTCGGACAGATCACTCCACAGACCACCGCACGTCATCCTCATGCATGAGGAGATGACGTTAAGAGGATGATCATTAAAACCCACAGGAGTAAACCGTTGAAGAAGTAAAACGTGCGGTGATGATAAGTAAGTCAGCAAAAACCAACACTCTCAGTTTGATATGCAAAAGTTTTGCTAATTTGTGCTTGATCCTTTTCCTCCCGTTCGAAACTGTTCAGGTGAGTAAATTGGCAAATGGGATGTGCCTCAAGATTTCACGAGCAATTTAAGGCAGACGCACGCACAAAAAAATAACCGCTAGAACGGTTTAGTTTCTTCTCACCTTTGACCTTGCCATTAACAACAGTCACAAGTATCACACACTTCTTATGTCATTGAGATCATGGGAATAATTCCCATTCTGGTTTAAAGAACAGTTTTTACCGCAAAAAAACTAACTATTCACCTTTACTATTGTTACTATTTACTTACTTAACAACTTTTCTTGAACTTCAAAAAAAAACGAGTCAGTTTGTTTGCAAACTCTTGTTTTTTTTGCACAAAAATTCGAAAGGTCAAAACTTCAAAAAACAATATCAAAAACACATCTATAATGTCTCTGTTCTTGCCAGTTTGACACGAATTACGAGAGACGTTCTCTTTATCTTCATCATGATGCTCATCGTCACCATGTATCGCCCAACGTGCTTAATGTATTGCTGCTACTGACAATGAATTTTTTCTTCAAAATGTTTAGGTACAAACTGCAACTGCCACAACAAAAACATGCAAAATAATAATAACAGAAACGGCAAACTGATCTATAACTGCGTCCCTTTTTCAGTTGGTGCCGCAATGCAATGATGATGTTCCTACTTGAACGACTAGTAAACAATGAATGACCATTTTGACCATTGTCAGTGATTGTTCTACGTGTAAAGTGGCAAGTAGGAGCAGCAGTAATAGTAGCGAAAATTATATCATAAGGTGTTTGTGGCAATATTAGCCGTATATTATGATTATGATGAGATGATGATGGTGACGACGACTGGCGAGGTCCTTTGTTGCTTGCTTGAGATGAGATGGGGATACAAGTGGTGTGATGATTATTATTAGGATGGAGATAGATGGAGGATTGGAGGAGTTTACAATTTTTACCTTTAGTCCCTTCGTCTCCTTGTAATAATGATGAACATACGTTAGATACTTATACTAACCTAACTTTAACGTGATGCTTTGTGCCCTTACAGAAGAAGTACAAATTTCTGCTCACAGATTCACCTCATGTCTTATTGAGATTTTTTGGGACTTGTTTTCATGATGATGGACTGGATTGGAAGCGTACTTTTAACTGCTCTACAGGGATTTTTTCCATTTCACTATTTATTTTTAAATGCAACTCACATGAATTTATTATACCGTTTGATATGAGCAACACAATGTTATATAATGAAAGGGTTTTGTCTTGTCATCTTATGACTGCGCAGGTGAAACTTGTATTAGTATAAGCATCTGAGATTTCCATGTAATGTAATACATCTTCTTGAATTGAAGATAAAGAAGTCACTGCTTGAGCTAGGATGGATGTATCAAGCAGCATGACAGTGCATTTAAAGAGTAAGAGTAATAATAAGAGATGCTCTGGGAATACTGCATGCTCTTATATTTTGCGTCTTATGTGCACACACTCAATACAATAAACATGTGAAATTCATTTTTTTTATCAGTCCCTTATATCTGAGACTTCTCGTTACGGTACTATATAATAGGTGTGTAATTTTATATTCGGATGCTTCAGTGATCACCTTTTCCTTGCATGGAAGAAGTTTGGTGTTGCTGATGCAGCGTAGTAATGCAATGAAGTATTTAGCCGTAACTGATTGCTCTGACTTTTTAACTCTCCTCCATCATATCATACACTCCAATCCAACATGCTTCGTGTGTCGACGAATGGATGATGCTCTCATGTATTTTAAGATTCCAAAATAGTCCGAACAACAGATTACGTTTTAAAGTTCACAGTAAAAAAAGGGACAAAGACCTATTTTCAATGTTCAGCTTTAAAAGGCATGTAAACAAAAAAAAAAGTAAGGAAAGTGCATCTCAGACAAGACATCCTCTCTCTGCGCATGAGATTAGAGCTGACTCATATGAGAAGGGACAAATGGGAATGGTTTGGATGCGCAATTGCATCCGGTTTGTAATACTGATTCTGTATAATGTATCGTGGATGTCACAGCGCCACGTGCAGCAATGCACGATCGCAAGCTGAACATTTCACGATGGAAGATTCCATGTGCATATTTTAGGGTGATGGGATGAGGAAGTTAACCGAGCTCTCACCGAAAACAAAAAAGAATAGGAAAAAAGTCTACAAAAAATGATACGATAATGATTATGATTACATATTCTGATGAAAGCCAAAAGAAAACTTGAAGATGGGTTATTGACTTGAGCCACGAGTCAGTCTTACAATTTGCTTCCTTAAACCGATGATGATGGTAATAGGATGCTTGAGAATGACTTGAAATATAAACTGTAGTGAAGAAGATAACTTCATAAGAAGAATAAGAGGTCTTTCCTTCACCGTCCAACATATGTTGTTTTTGAAGATGACCGGAAGCTCATTTGGGAATGCAATTATTGTAAAACCACATCTTGCATAAAGCATGAACAAGCATTGTTTTATTTTGTCGTTGTGCATGCAATTACATAATATGGCCTAAGTTTAATCAACGGAAATTCCATCTAGAGACTTCTAAACAACATCTTAAAAACAAGTTTTATATTGCTTCCAAGGTTCATTCCTGTCGTATATTGTATGACGTAATTCTTCCTATCATTTTATCAATTTTTTTTTGAAAAAAAAAAGTTTTACTACTTTGCTTATGCTCACTATGCTGAATACTGACATTTACTTCCAAGTCCGCCAAATTAGGAAAAATGACAAGACAAGTCTCTCTTCCAAAGACATACTAAAAAGAGCACGGTATACATTTTTCTACGAATATGAACAAGCAGTTTCATTCTGAATAAGAGTTACAAGGCCGGTAAGCAGCATTGACCACCACTAACTACACAGGATCCCCCCAACTCCACACACAGTCATTTAACAAGAGGCACAACAAGTAACGACAAAAATTTCATTTGATAAAGGACAGGCCCAAATTCCCATTTCCCCAATGCCAAGTCGCTTACTGCTGACTAAAAACAAGACAATGCAAGCAAGGGGCACAAAGCACAAATAACGACGAAATCGTAATAATAGTGTATGAAAGGATGTTGCCGTATTGTTTGGGACCACTCTGCAGTGGACTTTGGTCGTTTTCATTTTTTGTCATAGCCGTGCGTAATTTGCCCAGCACCGTACGTTTTTAGGAAAGGAACCTGAAGTGAAGTAAACAGCCAACCACGTCAACAACAATGCAGATGCGTGTGCACATTCGAGCCAAGTTACGGAACAGTCTTTTGCATTGTTGGTGAGCGGTCAGTCGATCGAAGACGCTCTTTCCACCAGCAAACAACAAGAGAACAATGTGATTTCAGCTTATCCCTTGTGACGATAATATGAGCATATCCTATACGTCAGGACACGTTCCTATTCCTATAAGGAAAGGGTTGTTTGTTTCCTTGAACGAAAATTTGTTCTTATTGAATTGCCTACTGCCCTACGGATGGATCGACAGATGGACATGTTCGTATGGGATGATATGATGGCCCAATTCTTTGGGAAAAGATCTAGGTTGTTTTTCAGTGGCAAATAAATGATTGGTAATGATAATGAAAATCGTAACGATATCGTTGGGCCGGACCGGCTCAAAAAATTGATTTGTTACTTACTTAATCTGTAACAATTGCTTAACTTAAAATAAATTAGCATTCAATAAAACTAAATCATTATAGGGAAATGAGATATTCGGTAAATTGCATAGCGCAAAAATAAATTATGATTTTTGAAAGAAAATTAATTAATTGCGGATGAAAGGATAGGAAGCACAAAGTTAGTTGGTGCTAGTAAATCAGCCTACTGCACTACTGTTAGTTAGTAAAAGCGTTAGATCGTTAAATGGCAGGAAAAGAAAAACCCAGAGAGAGAGAGGAGTTAGTAGTTTTCTCCTTTCCTGGATAGAAAAAGTCAGTATTTTAGCGAAGTGGCCAAAATAGTCACTGTACCTCCTTTTTGAGCTAGCTCGTCCAAAACGGGCAAATCGATTCCAGTCGTGTCAGCGAGGAGCACGCGTACTTTCATTAATACCATCAACATCTTGTCGCTTTTTTTGTAATCCCAATTGTTTTCCAAACCAAAAAAAATATTTAAAAACCCGTTCGGTAAATATTAAAAAACTTACTGGAAAACGAGCAATTGAAAAATTGGGGTGGATTGATCCGCTTGTTTAAAAATTTATTGTTTCAGCAAAAAAAAAGAGATCACAGAATTCCATGAACTGGCGATAAAAATGTTTGCATTGTTAGAAAAACTGTTTATTTTTCACAAAATTCACGTAAAAACTTTGTTCTCAGGATAGGACACTGCGTTCGGAGCACTAAAATTATTCGTGTATCTCTTTTTCACTTTTCAGCATACAAACAAACAAAAAAAAATCCTTTGAAACATAAAAATTCCGTCCCTTTTGCAATGAAAGGCTATTTCATTGAATCTAGGCTTAAAATAGAAAACTGCCTCCGGCTTCCCTACGTCTGTTCTCCTTCTATCACGAGAAAAACTTTATTGTTTGAAGTAATAGGGGTGCGACTCCAAAAAGCTTTGTATTTGGAGTACAGTCCCTTCGTCTTCCTTCTGGAAAAACTGTAATTCTTGACATTAGCAAAAATCTATTTTAAACTTTTCCCCTGTTTTTCTCCTTCCAGAAATAGTCTTTTCCTTTCCTTAATGACAATGCTGTTAATGACCTTCTACCTTTGCCCGCAAAGGTGTATCTTAAACAAGGTCTTCTAATGGCTACACTCTACTTTTAAAAGTTTTCTTTTAAGATGAGATATATTTTTTTTATTCGAAGGTGATTACACTGAACTTGGCCCTCGAGGATTTTGTCTTCACCTAGACATCTCCCTTGTACTTCGAATCGTCGTCTGAGACAGGTCAGCCTCGTACTGAAATGCTTGCTCCACGAGTCAAACAGGAGAACTGGGAGGACACTGGGTTTCAACTGTTGCTTAATAGGGATGAAATGAAGAATTGCATGACCGGACTATGCTGGTCAACCCCTGATGCTTTTTCCCCTACTTGCCCAATCAGTCAGATCATCAACATAACATGATCTTAATCATACGAAGAACTGTAGTACTTCAAGTCTATACCCACTTTTTTGCTATCCTAAGATGATATCCAGCAACAATCAGTCTGTCCTGTAGTAGTACTAGTATTGCACAGTACAAATGTTTCTTTTTTTGCACAAAAAACTATATTGCCAACCAACATTACCTGTTCCTGAGAGGCAACTGAAAATACCGCATATCCCTGTATAAAATTGCCATTATGCTAACAATGATGATGAGATGAGCAACAACAACTGAAATAAGAAGTATTCACGTCAGTATTACGATTTACGTTATATCGCCTGTTTACCCTAACAATGTCGCCCAAAACAATGTATTTATTTGCATGGAGTAGTCATTACCGTAATACGTCCACCAGTAGATTGGTTACACTACCTGATTGGGATGATTGTGATTATTCAGGACTCACTCCCCCAAAAACATGCGAAACTGGCATGCATAACTATAACTAGATAGTACCTTCTTACGTAACTCATGTAGGATCTTTTTAGCAGCCGCACTCCGCTCCGCAATTCAGCCTTCTTCTTTAACTGACCACGACCAGTACCAGCAGCGTAGTATCAATCAGCATCAAATAGTGAGAATCCCAAGCAAACGTCGTCATCTCATCATCAAGTAGCCAAAGCTAATAAAAAACACAAACTACCTGTTCTCATCTTTCTTAAGATTATACAGGAAAGATATCTGCTCACTCCAAATTCATCTAGGTTGGATTTGTTTTATTTTGGATGTTTTTTTTTGTTCTTTGTGACGTACCTAAGCTTATCCTATGTGGTTGGGATTTTGAAGGTTAACATTTATTTTTCCATTAACTGCTTGTTGTTAAAGCTATACATATTGGGGACTCCTAATTCCCTTCTGTAAATATTAATTATTACGATGAGGAGGAATAGAATGGAATTCTAGTTCAGTTTCATGGCGTCGCACATTGTAGCGGCGCGGTCGGTCGTGGGTAAAAATGAAGTCAACAGAGATCATGCGATGAAACAGACACATCATCTATTAAGATCTAGGTATTTTATTTATAAGAAGATGCATAGGCTGATACGTGGCCAATCGTACCGTAACAAAAGGCACATTTTCTGGACATTTTTTTAACTTTATTTTTTACCATTTTATCCCTGAGTTGGGAGACGTGGCATTGTAATTTGCACTGGCAATAATATAATGAAATGACCAAATGGCAAATGGATTTATTCATGGAAATTCATTCACTCCATCCATGTCCACTCCTTCCATTTGTCTTACCTTGGAAGCGTACTTTGCTTCAGTTTAGTTTGCTTCGCTTCTTTGTTCTTTGCGTTGTTGACTTTTTGCCCATTTTCCATCCTTTCCATTTTTCAGAGTGTTTTTGCTTGCAAAAATTTTATTCATCATCATCGGTACTCCTACTCCAGTAGTACTCCAGTGCATTGCAAAATGATTGACGTCACAAAGCGTATAGCAAAAGATGATAGGCTTTTGTTACGCTAGTGTGAAATGAAAAAATGAAAAATGATATGATTTGATGAATGATGAATACAGATCTATATGTAAAGATGCAGCAGACCGGGTTTTGCTCACTTGTTTTTGTATTATTATTCATTTTAATCCTCATCATCTCCACTTATATTTTAGAACATGATGGAACATTTGAACTAGACTTAACCTTTAAATTATACTACGATAGATACAATGAAACTCTTTGAACCGTATTTGCATCTTTGCGTGGATACAAGCAAAAGATGGTAAATATTTCCTTCGCTATTTGTTTTACCCATATTCATGTTCGTTTAACCTGGCATGTCTTTAATTTTGTTGTTTTCCTCCTTTTATTTTTGCAATTAACTTGCGAGCAAACCTTCTGCTAAGATGCAATAGAATTATCATAGTCAGCGTTTATTTTTTTTCTTTCTTTACATAATTTCAATAAAAAATGATAATGCTCCACACAAAAATGGCAGTGGGGTTAATACAGTGGAAAATTCCAGATTTGTTCTAATTATGGGATAACAAATCTCAGGATTATGGGCATGGAAAGATAGTTTTCTATTATTACATCAATAATAAATTGGAAAGATTGGCGTTATTACGTAAGCTTAGAACTATTATGTTTCTATGTATAATGCCCAATCGGTTCCAGAAATGAAACTAATTACAATTAATTTACAAATCGTTTATGCGAAATAGAATTATCGTTAATCAGGTTCAAGGGAATAAATTTTGGCATCATATATTATTCAGCAGCATTTTTATGTATTGCTTAACACACTAACGATAAGTACGAAGGACTGGACTCTAACCTCGAAACCCAGGTTTACAAGAATAACAAAAAAATAATGAAAAATAAAAACGAAACCGATCATTAATTTTGAAAATAAAATCAGTTAACTTTTAAAAGAAACTTTAATGAACGTAGAACGTAGTATGAACAGAAATTTAATTTATCCTGCAACTTATGATGTTATTACACACGGGCTCATAAATGGCTTAACATAATGAAAAATGAGAAAGTAATTAAGTCAATTGGCAACTCATGATTTGGTAGTGCATATCCTTGATAATTTTTTAGGATATGCTTACATTTTGGGTAGTAACAGGAACGATTATTATTACCTCCTTGTTCCTTCTATCCGTTCACGATTTCACGTTGAGGGAGATGTACAAGAATGAGCACCAGTAGTAAAGTTAAACGTATTCATTAAAAGGCCAAGGATGAAAGCGAAAGTATAATATTGTAAAATTGAGTGACTGATTGTCAGATGCGATGCAATGAATGAAGCAGACACAGGTTTGTTCCTTTTTGGCGAATTTCATGTCCTTGTGTCCACTGCCCTTTGCACCGTACATTTTTACACGCGTTGTTAACTGTTCTCGATGAATTAATAATAGGGAACTCCCAATTGTAAATACAGGATATCCCTAATGCGGCACCCACGGAATCAACCCAATTTTTCCGAAATGTCACGAACGAAATCTGGTTCCGATTTTGAATCGTTTTGTGGGATTTTAGTATTTGAACTCGGTTTTTCAAATGCCATTTGTCTTTCCTGGGAAGACAAATGTCTATGCCTAAACATAAACACAGGAATCATCTTTGTCAAAGCCAAGTACCTTACCTACTCACCTAGATTAAAACGCAGAAATTGTATGCAACTTTATTTAATGACACTTGTTTTCACCTAGAAGCTGGGAAATCCCTTTTCTGGTAGTGCACACTTCAACAATTGGCATTTTTTGCAAACACCAGTAACAGAGGGCAAGTTGAGCTTGTATAATGGGGTAATGTGATTTAGATTCAGGTAACTAGTTTATACCAGGAAAACCCAGGCTTATCGTTATCACATACTTTGTTGGAAAAGATGGGATTCTATCATGAATGAGTCGTTTATTACATTGTTGTGAGAAATTCGTCGTTGTCTCCTAATTCATCGTTCTTTTTTTTCAAATTGAACTTGGAAATGAGCACAGTAATGCCGAATGACGCATTTCAAAAAACCGGTATTAAAGCTGCAATTTGATATGCTTTTGCCTACTTTACAATGTAAATAGTCATTAGTTCTGTTAGTTTTCAGAGTAAAAATATTATTCGGAGTTTGCGAAATATTTAACGTCATATCCTTCGCTAACAAGCATCCTTCATTATTGCTAATTTAAATAAATTGCCATTACCATGCAATGATGCAATAATGACTCGGTTTTTAGGTGAACGTACGTACCTAAACAAATCCGTATCAATTATCGATGTCTTTAAAACAATCACGTATTTTGTGTTTCGCAATAATGTTTTGCAATTTGAACTTTGATTCCAGCTTAATCTTTAATACAGGTAATCCGTTTAAGGTATTACATGATCGGTCCTGTGTAAAATCTCTATCAAATATAATTAAAAAGATCTACACAGTCCAATAAGTTTGGTTCAAAATGAATTATTACGAAGGTTTTTACAATACCATAAAATCTAGCTAGCAGGAAAAGGAGAGTTCTAGAATTTAATGATAGGCATTATTTTGAAATCTAGCTGTAATACATCTATAGAAATCCAAGAGTTCATGTCCATTGTCCAAGTATCGTCTCAGTCCAAGGTCATGTCGATTAGGGTTTTATCCTGATCTTCTGATCCAAAAACAGAACTCGTACTGGAGAGAAACATAGTGTTTGGGCTGCTCAGAACATGTTAACAATATACCCTGTAATTTACAATGGAAATTAACTTCGCTACAAGAATTCATATCATGACAATAGAAAATTCCATGCTGCCTCTTACTACCCTGACGTGAGCGTACCTTACCCTACCCTACCACAACATTTGCAGCACAGCAATAAGTTTTAAATTTCATGTTTACAAATTCTAAAATACTTTACTGTATTCATTGTAGCATCCATTCAATTCAAGGGAGTATTTGTCTCGGATCGAATGATCTAGACAAAATCAGGATTGTTTTTATGAGTCAGGGTTCAGGATTTACCGAAAGAAATCTCTAGAGCTTTTCTTGATGTTGGTTATACCTTAATGCATACTCGGTAAATATTTATCAGGGATTTTCTTGTAAACTTGAGATTCGTCAAAACTTGGTATTTCAGAACTGGTTGCGTACAAAAAAAGGAACCGGTTTTTCGCACTTTAGCATTATTATTGTCAATACATTGTATAATATTTAATACTGCATTATTATAGGAAATAAGTGGAATATGTCAACTACCTATTGCATGCATCTGGCAGTTTTTTTGCTCTGATCAACGATGAGCAACGTAAGACAAACTAGCAACAACAATACGCTGCCTATACGTAATATTAATATTACTATGTATTTACTTGATTGCCAGGCAAATTCGGCAAAAGCCCTTACAAGAAAGCTAAACTACATACTCAAATAGGCAAG
>JAQGAI010002029.1:0-13160 GCA_034696905.1 Lepidocyrtus violaceus
AGCCATCTCAGGATAGTCGGGAGAGGAGGGATATTTGCTCAATGGTGAGGAAACAGTGGAAGTTGACTCATGTCGAGTGTAGTGCAAAATTTAACTGGAGGGTTGTCTCACTCTTTAAAGAAATTACGAGACTTTGTGATCTCCTCGAGTTGGCTCATACGAAGGAGTCCCTGCACATGTCCCATATAGAAAGCTTTCATCCTCTCAATACGGAAAAATGCGCCATCAGTTGACTACTCCAGAATAGTGAAAATCGATGCTACTAGCGCAATTTACACATTGTTAGGAAACTCATATTTTAGACAGACAGGCAGCCAGGTACCTAATACTGGATCAGGGCCCCTTAGTTTATACTCATCACTCCTTCTCACTCATCCTCAATGTCAGTCAGCTATATATAAAAAAATCCTCACGCAGCATAATAATTATATCTAGTACACAATCGACAGTTAAATTGACAAATAATATGCAAGTGCGCAGATACTTATTATCCCAATTAACTTTTTATCTTGATTCATAATTGTTTTTTTGGTGAACATTTCAAACTTCCCATCCCATCCATGATACATTTTTGTATCCAACAGTTACTATTAAACCATCAACAGGAAATGATATCTGCTAATACGAGTCTGTTAAGAATCATAAATATTTCCTTTTTCAAGAACAACGCACAGGTTATTACAAAATAAAAATATATAATTTAGAAATTACATAACATTAAGAAGAGTACTATTATTAACCTAAAGGAAGAAGAAATGATAAATTATTCTATACGAAGCCTATGGACAGTTTCATAATTATAGCAACCAGAGCTCTATTCACTATTTATCCTCAACAATATTGCTATGGAAGATGCTAATTACTACGTATGAAATCATCAAACAAGTCTACAGCTACCCATGTCTAGGCAAATAAGCCACCGTAGATCAGGAAAAAATAAGTTGTATATTCAATCCAAAAATATCTAACTTCAACGGGAGGCTAATTTATCGAACATTCCTCCCAAAACCAGTGAAAGAAGTCAAACGTTTCACTTCCCTTGGAAGTCTGCTAAATTCGGAATGAAAACATCAAAGTGTTAATTTGAGCAGCGTCGTTTGAAGGTTTTTTTTTAGCAAAAGATAAAACAAAAGTTGGTGATTGTCTCCCCTTTCCATCCACTTGCCTCCAAAGCAAAGTGATTTACTTATATTTACAAAAGCCCCCTCTACCAACAAATATAACTTCTCACCCTCCAAACCGGCTCACACGAGCCACGTCATTGACACAAAAACTTGAGAATGGATCCCCTTTATCGAGAAAAGTGGAAGTGGTCTGAATTTTTCAACGTGCTTACTTATACATAAATTGTGTATTTCCGGTATGATTTCCTTTAGCCAACAAAAGAGATTTCCTCTTTAGTGGGGAGGGAAGAAAACTAACTCTCATAGCCAGAGACCACACACACACACATCCTCCCTCCCACTTTCACTTGAGAGTGAGGATCAGAAATTAGAACTTTCTCTTTAGGAAAATGCTCCCCCACTACAGCAAAACTTCCTTTAAATGATGGCTTTTAATTCATGAGCGAGTCTTAATACTTTCTTAATCTGTGAGTGCTACAACAGCCACCTACTTTAATTTTCTACTGTTTGATCTCGCGCAAGGAGAGAAAGACTCCACTCAGCCAGTGAAAGTTTAATGGGCTTTTGTAATCCCACAAAGTATATATTTTTTCTTTCGAGTAGAAAAAAACCAAAAGGGATATACCAAAAAAAGAGATGTGGTTATGTGCTCAAGGCCTACTTCTAATAAATTTAAGAAGCCTATAGCCTTTAGGTTCTAAAAACATTCCCAGAATCGATCAACCAGATATGAAAGTGTACTGAGCTCTTCCTATTCCTCCTCTGAACAAGACTCAATAATAAACCTTTTTCTCCTATCATCAAATCTCATCATCAAACATGGTTAATGAAAAATGTGGACTTGAGCAACACGGTTCCACATTTTTTTAAAGAAACTTTTCCACTTTCTTCCGCTCCCACCAACATTGCTCATGAAAGTAGAAAGAATCCAGAGGAAAATCAGATATTCATAGAAAAAAGATAGATAATATTTTATACGCTTGGTGTTTAGCCAGCTATAGACTAGAAGTCTAGCTTAATTTCTCCTTAACAAAGAAAAAAAAAGATGACGAGGAAAATGGGGAGAAAGTGTAACTTAAAGTTGAGCCAAGCATCACTGATGGATGATGAGCAAGCTTGAAGACCAAAAAACGAAGAGAAAAATCCAAGAGCAGCCCAACCATGAAATCATTTAGGCTCATCTAGCACTAATTTATCTAGTTTCCTCGGAGGAATCCGGAAAGGAAGGGTACACCCATATAAAAGAAGAGCCACATATAAGTCATGTCTAACCAGGCAGCAGAGAAAAAAACCACAGAGTACATGGAGCAGAAATGAGAAAATAATATATGTCTATAATAGACCTACTTGCAAGAAAAGTTAAATACTAATGGTGGCTTTGCAGATGCGAAATAGTTCAGCTTATTTTCTGGTAAAATATATAACTTGAAGCGATTTTTCTCTTCTCTCTGGATTGTGTTTCGGTCTGTGCGGAAGGACTTGAGTGAAGAGGAAAAAAACAGTGAAGCGGGAGTAAAGTATCAGAAAAGTGGGCTAGAAAAAATCGACGTTGAAAGAATCCTAAAAGGCAGTTTAATGTCCTTGAGCTTCCACCAACGGAAAATAAAAAATAGTTTGAGAAAACAAGAGAATGTATGCTGTACTTCCACCTGAATGGGATGGAAGGGAACAACAACAAGAGAGCCTTTTTCATCGATGAAGTTGCAATTTTGTCCCAAGTTTTACTCTACTATATTACATCAACATCAGTATCAATATCAGAATCCATCCTCTTACCATGCTGGGGAGCGTCCGGACAGAACACAAAGGCTTTTTTTATTACCGCAGTTTATTTATTTTGGAGGGTGTGTATGCCAATGCCCATGTGTCGGGGGCACTTGAATTATGGAGTCCTTCAGGACAAAACAATCAAGTTGAAAGAAAAAAAATAGGTACATATTTCCGACAAAAGGGGAATGTTATATTTCCGTTAAAATCCATTATTCAATTGTTATTCCGGCCCTTTACATTTTCCCATCCCTGATATGTGATTAATTGCTGTAGCTTGAGAAGGGAAGCAAAAAAAACTTATTTTCTCCGCGATGAGTAAGTAAGTCAGTGGTAAGCTTAGATTGGATGCAGGGTAACATGGTGGAACAAGCTGGACTGGAAGTAAAACAAACGATTACCAACATTGGTTTATCCACCATATTGTATTATGAATCATTCGAAGCACCGAAAAAATGTTGAAGCCTGATAGATTAACCAATCCAAATAAAAACCAATATCGGATTAAATTAGAATAACTTTTTTGTTCATTTTTCCCCAGCTAGGACATGTAGACTGTTGTAAAACTTAAGAAGAAAAACAGGTATTTCTGTAAATCAGCTTTGATATACTGTAACCCTACTTAACGAACTACTAACGGCAAACAAGCATATACAAGTATATAATACTAAGCATGGTTTATTAATTACTAGAAAGGGGAAAAACAGGCAAATTACATAGATTTTACTATGAATTGACTATCATATAATAATTTTTAAAAAACTAGCACTATCCACTATCTGCGGTTCGTTAGGGAAAGTGCACAGTTTTGTACACTTTGAGTCGTTCAGCTAGAATCCTTCGCAGAGGAAGCTCCAACCCAGCAGTATAAATAAGAGACATTAAACAAGGTGAAAAAACACAGCAGAGCTATATAATAGCATGTAAGTAACTATAATCAATCAAAATCTTACTGACTATAATGGCTTATTACGAACTAAGTTGTAAGGGACACACATATTTTTTAACGACAGAGGAAGGAACTATCATGTGCTAAAGTAAGGGAAAGCGGACTGCCAACAAAACTGTATTAAAAAAAAACTCGACATTTTTTATTTAGAAAATGTATCAAGCAATCTATAAAGCAATGTGATGATGTCTTCAAACTTCGGTTTGGGAAAGAGAGATAGAGATGACGGGTAAAAAGAAAAGATTTGTATTTTCAATCAATTGACTAGTGTTCATAAATAGTTAACGAATTTTGTGAAAGGAAAGGTGATAAAGATTATGAGTTTGTCTCTGGTCAGGAAATGGTGATTAACGAATACAAAAAAGATTTTATCAGATTAATTAAAAATTGTAGTGGATAATGCATAAACTACACAGTAGGAAGACTCCCTCCCAAAACCTAATTCCGTAAACTAGGTAAAGTGACTAAAGCTAGTTTGGTAAGCACTTATCGTCACCTATGACAGGAGTTACAGGAAGGAAATCATATATAATGAGCTGCCGATACCGTTTCCGATTCCGTCGAGGGAGGACGGCGAGAATAAAACATATAAATAAAATACGCCCATGAACCACGTAAATCATTTAAGTCTAACAAAAAGAGGAAAGTATATTAGGTTAAGTGAGTGAAATCCTATTTATGCTAAATATACGTATTAAAACTATATGTAAATTGTGTTTAAACGACTGCCTGTAAAAATATTATTCAAGAAGAGAAAGTAGATATTTTAAGACCTATGTAGTTAGGTAAGTATAAAGTTATACAATGATATTATATAACTACCTATGATTATGTAATATATATGATATATAAATGTATGCATACATCAATCTAGCAAACAGAGTATATAATGTAGTTACTTACACCGACCCTAACATGTAATGAAATATAATATTTGAGAAATAAAAATGAAAGAAGAAACCATCATATTTTTTGGGTGGTGAATTTTTAGGTGAAAAACTGAAAAGCCTCGTTCTCGAGGGCACGAGATTAAATCTACTTGTTGGGATCCAGATATATATCTAAACGATGATCAACCTGCGTCACCTCGCTAAATTAGCTTTCATTCCGGGAATTTTTTAGAAACGTTAAGTTCAAAAAATGTTTCAAGTGGAATGCATAAAATTCCATTCCAATTTTTATCTTAACGTGGAACGTAATGGAAACCTGATAAGCACGCATTTATTACTGGTAAGTCAATATGCTCATGTTGAACATGAAATAGGATTGGGATTGTTTTATATTTCCCCTGTTCCAATAATAAGCTGCTTTCTCCTGAACTGAATCGGTAAAACTACTTATTTTTCTCGGTACTTTATTAACAGTTGGAATACAGCAACAGTTATATACTATCCATATTCATTCAACAAATGTGGATGTTAAATAGAATTACATAGATATTATTAAAAGCATTTCTAATATGACCTAAAAATATCCTTCGAAAATTGTTCCCGTTTTAGCGCTCACTCCCCTTTTCCTTCGGTATATAAAATTTTCTTTCAGTATGGAAACAAGGACTGTAACTGTATTACAGAAACAAAGTTCATCTGAAATCTAAACCCACCCTTTTGTAGCAAAATCAAGCCACAATAAAGAGAAAGTAAAAAGCCCACATAAGTCAAGCTCATGAAATACACGGAAAAGGTGAAAGTAGGACCACCAAAAGTGAGTTTATATTGTAGAGTCAGACTTTCTCTTTCATCCCAGTTAGTTTTGTACATGGATGCATCTAGGATTGCCCCAAGTAGGTATATCAAAACTTTGGAAGCACATTTTGAACTGTTACACAGTTGCAGTTGTAGATCACAGAGTCGTGTCATGTTTATTGTGGTCCCTCCACTATGTATTACTCAAAATTGACTGTTTACGGTCGAACTAAATTTTTTAATAATTATTTTATCGAGAATGATAATTTTAATTTTAATCAAGTGGGATAAAATATCCTGGTAAAGACTCTCCATCCGTTTATATGTTTTGTTTTATTAGGACGGAATATTGGATACAGGAAAATCTGGACCCAGTATAAATCTGGGATAATGTGGTTACTGCCATTACATCATAATAACTCCTGCTCTCTCGGAAATACAAATACTATGTACATAGCTAGTTTTCTATGCGATCCCGATGTTTAATGCTTTTCACTGAGAGCCTAACCACACCAGCAGTTTTGTCTGGTGAATCGAACGAAAGTACTTTCATCCGAAAGCTGGTAAAAGTGATGTAAAATGTATGTATTTATATTTTATTTCTGTTCCCCTTCTTGTCCTGCTCATTTGTTATCGGTTAGTTCCAGTTAGTCATATAAGTTGGATCGTTATTAATCACAAAACTATCTTTGAAAGCTGTTCATGTTGTAATAGGAAGTCTGTTAGAATGTAACATCATGATCAGCAATATGTATCGTTTGTCGTTTTTTACAAAAGCCTTTTCTTGACAGTTTTCCTTTTTCTTTCCTTGTGAGTTTTGATATTACTGTTTCTTTGTACTTTTGGTCAAAGAATGCGAGATGTGGGATTACTTTCTTTTTTCACTTTCAAATCTCCTTACTTTATGGTTTCTCGGTTCAGACTTGAATGACATTTTTTTTAAAGTAGATACTTCTTTGTATGATTTTAATTATGTTGGAGATTTTGCAAGAAAGCAATACGTTGAGAATCCGGTAGGATATCAACAACATACAAAGTTTCAGAAAGAAACAGAAGGAACATTCCAACTTCAAATAAAAGTATTTTAGCTGAACAACCATGTTAGACATATTAATGTAAGATGAAGAGATTGCTAAAAATATTTCCAATGAGTAAGCACAGATTAAAAAGTCGCAATATGAAAAGAGAAGAAAAAATTGTAGAATCTGTAAGCTTCTCATGCAATAAATGTTAATGAGATGAGTACTTTATTTCGTACAAGTATCTGAGCTGGCACAATGCGAAAACATTGTAACATATCATAAGCGGATTGTTGACTTACTCCTTTTGTGACATGGGAACGACATATGTCAGTGAAGCCTACGCTCGAAATACCTCCGCACTAAATAAAATTTTCGGTATGACTTATTTGCAAACGAAAAATAATTTGCATATGAAGTAAAATGAAAGGACAACGTAAGTAGTTAGGTATAATAAAAAAGGGGTAGACCTCACCGCAACTTCATTGTAATATTATTACATCCAGGCTTTTCCACAACTACACTATGAGCCCTTTGTGCAAAATTTTCATATTTACAATCTGGAACAATAAATCTCGGCATAAAGTTTGATTACGCTTGGTTGTCTCGCAGTCGCTCATGAAGTGAAGAGGATCTTCCAAGAAGAAAAGAAAATGGTTCATTAAAAGAAAGGAGCATCTTCCTGATCCCGATTATTTCATCGTCTTCCTTGCACCCATTTTCCCATTTCACAAACTGTTCTATTTTATTTTGATCCCTTCTCTTGACTTACTTTTTGTCCGTTTTATTTTATTGCAAATGAAAGCTTTCTTTATAGCTTTATTTTACAGCTTCATATAATCCAAAAACGGGAGAGTGAAAGGAGGGCTTTCCCTTTCCACGTAGGAAGGAAGAACCCATAAACATTCCTTCAACTGTGCTTGCTTGCTTCATCATATAATATATGCAAAAATTATTTATGCATTCAGTCTGTTTATTGTTTCGTTACTCGTCAGAAAAACTTTATGGAATAAACAACTTTCCAGGGAATAAAATATGAGGCTTTTGTGGGTGCAGGTTTGGAGATGCGGATGCGACAAAAGACCAAACTTTCCTTTTCCAGCAGCTATGATGAAAACTCATGATGAGATGAAATTATTTGAGTTCGTGTTGGAGTTTGGAGAAGTCCTCGCTTCTATTGAGGAGGTGGCTTTAATTGACCTTTTTCAACTTGATGATATATTAACTTAACCATTTCATTAAAAATAAATAAATACAACTGCTTAGTCACTTTTTTGTTTAAATATTGGCTTCGAAGCCTTTGATCGTTTATATGAGACTCTTATGTTGTTCATGACTTCAAAGGTCCATTTTAACAGGATGGGTGTCTTGTCTTGTGATTGTGTTGAACCTAACACGGATTCGTAATTCAATTTCCATCCCTGTCCATCAGAGTGGACAGTGAACATACGTGATTTAAGTATCCGAGACAGACTTCATTTGAAAACTGAAAAACGATGTGTAAGTAAGCAGTAAGTAATCCAAAAACAAGTCCGTAACATTCCTTCATCCGACATTTTTTTGAAACCTAAGTAGTCCTAGGACCAATCGCACGATGGAGAAACCATTGTTTTTTGTGTGTTGCAAACTGTTTCGAATAATGCTAAAAAAAATTAAATATTCAGGGAAAGTTGAACAAGCAGCGATGTTAATTCAAACTGTCGGTATTGACTCTGTTCATGTTCTTCTTTTATCCATGTTTTTATCTTTTCTCTCAACTAAATAATTAAATTACATTGAAAAACGGAAGAGAGACAGCAAGTAGCGAAAAGGTCGAGTGGGCGAGTTGACATACATGTTTTATAATGTATTTTGTGTGTTTTCATTATTATATATTCCATGTGTGGAGAGCTTGGAGCAGCTTACCATACTCCAGTACCACACTGGAAGTGACAAGTCTAATCAGCGATTTTACATTTTAAGTGTCTGCAGTCCCTCGGCTGAATTTTTATATTTTCTTCTTTTTTTTGGGTGGAGAATATCGGAATGGATGGAATACATAAACGCAATTTCCGCTTATTCCACTCTCAAGGGTTTTCACCAGCAGACCTTAAAATGGATGTAAACTCCATGTCGTTTTTTTCCTTCCCTGGAGCTGAAGTGTGCTTTATGCGATGATATTTAGAAGTTTGAAGTTGTACATGTGTGTCCCATTCCCTTTTTCTGAAAAAAAAAGTAGGTGGCCTCCTCTGCTTTTACTGTTATGTTCAGACGTCGACTCTCGTCCTTCATCATCCTGTTCTCACTCCTGGATGATGCGATCCTCATGATGATTGTCAAAGTGGAGTGCTAGTACAAACATGAAGCTCTGAGAGGTCCTGCACTGACAACTTCACTCCGTGACACTCCAATCTTGGGGAGAAGGAGTGGAGTGCTAGTGGCATGGCATGGAGGGAGCAGGGATCCTTGTACTTGGTACCTTTATAGAAAAAAACTTTCATGAATACAAAACAAGTTCATTAATCATGTCCCCTCAGTTTTTCTGCACGAGGGAGCACATGAAATGAAAAGTTTTTTTTTTTGGGAGCTCATCTCAAAATCTCCAAATAGCTATATTATACAGGAAAAGAGAGAGGAGAGGATTCCCCTTTTTGTTTGTTGAGTTTTGTTGTCAAGTAAAGATGTGAGTAAATAGATAATGATGATGATGATGATGAACATGGGAAGAAAATCATTGACATGAGTGTGGATGATGATGGCATTTGATTACATATTTTTTTAAAGCTGTGATTGATCACCGTTGGAGGGTAGGGAAATAAAAATGCTAATTTAATGCATGAAATACGCTCAGGCAGAAGATTGCCCAACGGCTCCAGATCCTAAAAGGGCAAAAATTAAAACTACTACTACATAATTGAAGGGAAATCGAATCCTGTCCAAACAAGATCAGTGAGGTGGTCGGTAATGTATTGCTGAAATTCTGAAAGTACAATCCACATCTTACAACTTTGATTGAAGGTGAAAGGCAAGACATGATACACTTAATTGAGTTGCCTATGTATCACTTCTTGTCAAAGAAAGTTCTATCAAAGTTCATTTAATTTTCTTTGGCATTTGTTGTACGCTCCAAAAGCTAACTAACTTACATCAAAGAGCTATAAAAATGTGTAGCAATTGCAGGCAAAAGTTTTTTACCATATCTCATCTGTAAAGATCGGGGGGAAAGCATACGAAGTAAATAAAAGTAAAGAGAAAGTCTGATGATGTGTCTATGAAAAAAGACTACGAATAAAACTGAAACATTTTTCATCCAATCATAAAATTCTCTGAATAAACTAAACTAACTGATTAGTCTGATTTCACCACTTTCCATATATTCATGCCCACAGCAAAAGTCATTATGTGATTTGATCATCCATTTACGTTTACGTGTCCATAACGACGGTTGCAATCAGTCATGGATAAACAAGGACAACAACAATAGGTACAATTTCTTTTCCACACTCGACTCCGACCCAATGGTCTATGTCGTCTAATGTCTAATGCACAGACCCAGAGAAATGTGGACATGCCGAAGCTGGACTGGACACTCAAAGATATCTAATCAAGCAAAGTTCCTTTTTATAGCCACTAATGACTTTTTAGTCCCCATGGATGGACGTTAGATATTGTAATTGTAACAAGTAAAAAAAATTCTTTGAGCTTTCCGAAGCGCAAAAGAAGCAGACATCCTACAAATTATTGGATGGATGGAATGGAACTTTCTCGAATTCCTTTCCAAGTTGGTGAAAGTATACTCGCTTGCTATGCAATACACGCTATAAACATGGAGTTTGGACGCTTTCTCCATTCATATTTGCTTCTACGCCCCGTTCCCCAAAATCAATGGATGGATGGAAAAATCTAGAAAGCGAATAACATGGAACAGTTTCACTAGAATATTGACACTGCTCATCATTAAATCTCATAAAATTCACACCAATCCATAATCCATCCAACCAGCCTTAGCCTTTCCTATGGACTCCAAATCATGTCGACGGGCTGGGAACTCTGATTTTAGGCTTAGCACTCGTTTCCCCTCTGTGATGCTGTTGATTAGACAGTAATTGTGAGTTGTGATGTGACGGATGCCAAAGGGAAACAACCATACTATCATGAATGAATTCGGCTCAAAGAGAAAGGACGGAACTCTCGATGTGATTAGTAACGAGCCGGGAAAGAAAAGATCAGACGGATGAGCTTCTGCATATGTATATATATCCACTCGTAGAGCAATACAAGTTCCATATATTATACGTATAATACTAATGAATGACTCATGAATCTATGTACAAAAAATCATGGGTTGACTTACTACAACCAATTTTCACCCATCTACATTACAAGGAAAGGAAACAAGTATTGCCTTTTAATTGGCCGATGTGTTGGTTTTATTTCGACATTAATTGATGGCTTTTCTTTTTTGATTACGACGAATTACACGATGTACATTTGTTTCTCAAAAAGAAAACAACGGCATCCGCCCGATATCCTTACTCTGTGTACTGCTTGGAAATAGAAAAATTAAGTAACAATAAGATGAACGCTCTTCCTCATTGACAATTGTCACGGAAAGGTGTTATCTAATGATGGGAAAAATGCTTCTCTTGAGAAAAAAAAACGCATAAAGGAACTGGATGACTCATCGAATCAAATCAAATCCAACCCAGTGGTCTGGTATTTCACCTTGTCTTCTCACAATATCATCTTCATCAGCAGCGCCAGCCATGAAAATGTGCCAAAAAAAATGTGTCTTGAATATATAAAGCGTTCAATGCACCAAAAGCCAACTCCGCTCCGTCTCCTCCTTTTTGATGAAGTCATTCGATAAATTCTTTTATTCAGCCTTCTTGCTTTGTTTTTGTTTACTTTTCGGGATGACAAAAAAAAACGGCAATTAAACGCGTGGGTGCGAAACATCATCTTCTTACACACATGGATCATGCCATAAGGATGAATATAAAATGAGTCATGTTTTTTTTCCTGCCGCACCGGACATATGAATGGGATCATCAATACGTAATCATGTTCACCTTCAGTCAGTATTTTTCTTTAGTGAGAAGGCCAGAAGTAATGGCGAATATATTATCCTTTTTACGTAGCTTCTACTTTTCCACGTCAATCTTTTCCAAAGACAGGAGATTGAAAGGAGAAAATTCATTGCCAAAAATCACAACGGATCTTGTACAAGTTGTAAGAAGAGGTTTAAAAACTTGCAATCACTATGTTCCTGCTGCCCGTTCCCATTTCCAATTTCCTCTCTAAGTTTCAACTGTGCTTGTTACTTTCTCCATCTGAGCTGACTATATATTTCATATATTGCATTACAAAGTTCAACTGGTTCTTTACTACTTTTCAAATTGGAATATGAATTGGATTTCTTTGTAGTTTTTCTTACTCTTTCTGGTTCCTGCCACATTGCATATAAATCCCCACATATTTTTGTGCTCTTACGCTTTTCTAGTCCATTATGAAATACATAAGCTCGTTAAAAAAATTATTCCCTCCCGTCTTCATATGTTTTCCCTCCGACTGACTAAAAGTAATATGCAGGTTGCGAAAAAAAAATCTTGAGAAGAAAAAAACAAGAAGAGTGTAAGAAATCTGTGGGACGAAAATAGCAATGGGTCATGCCAATGCCAAGAATAAAGCTAGTATTTATGCAATCCAGCCAGAGTGTGTGGAAGGGTGTTGGAGTTCCCGAGCGAAGAAAACGAAAACGCATTCATATGTGAATGCTAATATACGGGGAAAGGATTTTGTTTTCATGTGCTTCCTCGTCATCCTCATTCCCATCATTTTCAAAAAAAAAAATTATACTTTTCATGATATACTTATAATTATGCTTATATTTTTTTGGCTCTTTCCAACCAAGCACAAGAGGAAGTACATGTTTAGCAAAGTTCTCTGATTTCTCCATCATATAATTGGTATCCCATCTTCATTTAATTTTGAAAAGAAAAACGGACTGTCGACTATCGACTGGATCCTCCCGTTTTTCTAAATCATTTCAAGAAAAATTCCTTTTTACGAAACTGTGCACAGTAGTCATTTATTTGTAGATAATATTTTCGAACGGATAAGATCAAGATGATCAACTTGTTTCGGATCTCTCTCAAGAAAATCAACACTAGCTAAGCATACGAGTTCTCATGGTCCTCCGTCTAATGCTAATTTTCTTCTTCTATGAATTTGTTTTCTTTTCAAAACTCGGTATGAAAACAGTTTGCTCTTGGTGATATGGGTTGGTGGTAGAAATATCTTTCATTGCAGGCACGGGAAGAAATGTGTCCTTCGAAAAGTAGGAATTTGGAATATTGTCTTGCTAGTTGATATTGATGATTATGTTAGTGGGTGGTGGTTGGTTTCGGTTGCTTGTTTTTTATGTGATAAGTACACAATTTACTCAAAAAAAAAGTGGTGGATGCATAGCTTTATTGGCTCTGACAATATAATATATATATAATACGTGTGGCTAGCAAAAAAAGGCATGGAGGATTTTTATTAAAAAAAGAAACACCGTTCTCGCTAAATTCTGCAGCGATTCGAGAAATATAATTATTACCTATATAAAAAAAATTTAAGGAGAAATCGTTAA
>JAQGAI010002030.1:0-13158 GCA_034696905.1 Lepidocyrtus violaceus
AGCTCTTTCTCTTTGACAAATGAGCAGTGAGGAATTCGTTGTGGCGAACAATTGAAATGAATTGACATGTTTTCCGATCACGACCACGATCGACATCGACAGTCAGACAGTAAATAAAAATGTGGCCTTGATTCCTTCGTGGTAAACAAATCGATGTTATGAAAGTTGTATGGGCTATTCTTGAAGTAGGTGAAGATTGAAAAACATCACGTTTTCTTCACTTCTAATTATAAACGTTCACACTTACAATCAGTCAACGAGGTAGCAAATCTATGAATCTAAATTATTTTCATAAAATGGCATACAAACTAATTTACTCTCCGTTTCCGAAAATGTTTTGAAAATCGAGGAAAGAAATCCGACGAATGAGTTTTCTGACCAAACCCATTCCTTATTACTTGACAACAGCTCCAGATGAAACCTGCTTTCGCAGTTCCTTTCTTTCTCTGTTGTTTTTGCTCTTCTTTTTTATGTAATGAGAACTCCCACGTGAAAAGCTCCAGCTGGAAAAGGAACACAGTGCCCTTCCCGTATTATATTACCAGCTTGGGATTGATGCTCTCATTTTGAAGCTATTCAATCCGCATCCGAATCTCATAAAATGGGGAAACCACACAGAGCTACGTAACTTATGTAAGTGTACATAGGCACTTAAGAGAAAGTAGGGAAAACGCTTACAAAGCTCCAGATCCATTAGGATCTCCGTCAGTTTCCAGAGAAATCAGGTGAAAGACTAAAAAGCACCGCGGTTGTTGATTCTGACTACTGACCTTATTCTCCAATTTAGCTAAACACGCAGATTACTCAAACCATACTACTATGGTAGGCTGCACAAGTAAAGGCCTTTCTCCCTCTCTCTGGGAGAGCAAAGTAGTACAAGATGATGCATGGATTGTGAACTCAACTCGGCTTGTAGTAAAAACAAAGTGATAGTAGGATTTTCAGCTCCCTACTTTCTCCTCTCTCCTTTTTTATATCCTTTCAAATATACTGCTAAAACTATGAACATTTTACTATCTTTTCCTTTTATTGTGGACGGAGCCAATATTTTGTTAGAGTGCTAAGGTATATGTATTTCTTACTCGTTGGTATTGGAACTGCTGCTATGTTGCTTTCCACTATGTAGTTTTACCAGGCTTAAGTTTTTACTTTCACCAAGCAAAGAACTAGGGAAATAGGGTGACTTTAAGTACATGTTTAACGGGTGGTATGTCGACGGTTGGATAAGCAAATGAATATATCATTTCGCTTTTGCCGTTTTTTTTATCGCTACGCCAAACTAGAACTGGCATGTGGCATGGGATGCCGTGGCATCATCTTATCATCTCATCATCATCTCCAGCCTCAATAATAATATTGTATTGAGATTTCACTGACATCTTCATATAGAGCTGTAAGGGGGAGGAAGAGAAGGAGGAAACGCAAAAAAATAAACTAGGACAAAAGGAAATGAATATTTTGGAGTGGAGTTGGATGGAGGGATATTCATCTCATTTCGGTGAAGTCATGTTATTTATTACACATAGTCAGTGTAAAACATGTCATACAAGTGGAGAAATGAGCTACTAGCTTGACTGATCGTCTCAACCGGCGGACATTCGTTTGGGGTTTGTCTTAAAAAATTTATTTCTTTTTGGATGAACCCCAGGTCATCGCCTCGCCATCTCATCCCCACATATTTTATTGGGTCGTAGCTTGGAGGTGGTAGTTATACTAAAACTTGGAGGCTTTGTAGGGGTGAATCGTTAAGGTACTTTACGTCTCTTCTTGTGTTCCTTTTTGTCCTTACCCAAAATAAAATATTCCATCCAAGCAAGCCGAAAAACAACTTTTCCAACCGGAAATGCTCATGTCTTAGTTAGCTAAACTAAGGATGATCATCAGCTAGTGTGTCACTATGAATAATTTAAAGTTGGGTTGACAGCCATATCTCAGCTTTCGCCTTTAATATTACTGGCATTATAGTTTACGTAAGGTAGCTCCCGGTTCCCGTGCCGGTGTACCATAACCAATGAATGCAATGCAGTACTATGGAAGTAATAAAGTAGACAATTGAGAAGTGTGTTTGTGCTTCATTGCGGATTCTTATAAAATATGTAAAAAGGCGGAGAAAAAAAACTCAGTAGGAAACTGTTATTGAGCTAACCGAAGAGAAAGTTTTTTTAATGCAAGAGGGGATTTTGGTAAAGCCGGACAGGGTTTGTTGTACCTCGGCTGAAATGCTGGTTGACTTTGGTTTTACAACGATAAATTCTTAACTTCCCTTTCCAGGCTCATCCTCATTTCAAGAAAAAACTAAATGTAAGGTGAGGGAGGTAAAGGAGGGAAAAGGTTCTTTACTATTTTGGCACTTTTTGGCACAGGACCATTGCCACCACCACAATCTCTCTTGCTGCAGCAGAACTTCTTACATTTCGGCACACGACCGATTTCATTTTCAGGTTCCATCCAGTTAAGAGAGAAGAAGCAAAATCTCATTTCTTATCTGAAGGATGAATTATACCCGGAGAAAGGATGGCTATGACCTTCTACACCGCTTTAGTTTATGACATAGGTATATATGTAGCTATGTATTTTCCCACTTTCCTTTGTGCCATTCTAGCCAAAACCGACACAGACTCACGCTACTTCTTTCCTCTATTTTTCTAACCCTTACTTGTTACTTTCGCTAAATCCATATTAGTTCTGTCCTGTCCAATGGTTATACTTTCACTTTTTCTTTGTGGTCCAATTTTTCTCAGCGGAAATCACAAATACGATGTGATTTCAGAATAAAAAAATGCTGAAATAGAAGAGAAAAAAAGTAATCATCAACTCCCCATGAATCAAGTAGCTGGCTGACTAGTGACGAATTGCTAAAGAAAATATGTTGGGCTGGATTATGACGGGAGAAGAGATCCAACCTACTTTGAGCTCCTTCTCACTCATCGTCAGCAGCTTTTTGATATTTTTTATGACGGATTGACTGCCATGTACCTATAGTATGGAATGTGAGAATAAGATGGTTATTTCGGTTTTGGGGACGTGGAAAAATTTTAATTCATCACATGTCTGTCCCGCCTGTCCCGTGCAGTTGTTTAAGACAAACAAGGTTGACTTTACTTGACATTTTGTCAGAGCAAAAGTTAAAGTGGCCTGCCTTTATATACGTAAGAAGGGTTTGTTGAAGTGAGTGTGGCTTTCCAATGGAGAGAAAAGTGAGTCAAGTTCGTTTTCCTCAAGAGCTAGGTCTTTTTCATGCCACTCTCCTCATCTTTCCCCTTCAAAGGTCCCGTCCAAGATTGAAAGGAAAGGAATGAAATATGTCAACAACAAGAATAAACTTCCCCATCCATCCATACATGCTGCCCTTCTCTCTTTACAAATATCTAAATTATTCAACCAATTTTATTTAATTTTTTTCCACGGAGAAAGTTGCATAAGTGGCTGGGTTCTTTATTTCCTAGAAAGGCTATTTCCCCTCCACATGGGACCCTTACTTCAGGATGAAAAAAAAACTTTTGACTTTGATGCTCCTGATGTAAAATGCATCACAAACAGATTTCCTTGCTCTCGCCTCTAGCCCAATTTTCAGGATCCGTAGATTGCAAAAAAAAACTACTTTTGAAGTTCAAGTGCCTATTGAAAAAAAAAACTTTTGGACAAGGGAAAGAGCGTACGTGCATGGTCGTGCCATAAATAAGCCATACATATGTCAAAGCAAAGTAGTTTTTTGTTTGTCAGATTTGGTTTTGCAGGGAAAGCTACAACACGGGGCTGGTGAGGTAGGCACATGGCTTGGCATGAAAGTAGCCAGCCACCGTTTACCTGAACATAACATACTTCAACCATTGCATATGAAACACCAAAATAAGTATTCCATTCACCAGCCAGCCATTATTTTCATATTTGTTCGGTGAGTTTCAGACAAGGGTTGTGGCGTAGACAGCAGCATTGTTTCATTTTCCATGGAATATGTCATATCATAACATAACCATACCCACTTTTACTCGGTTTGTTCGGATTTTCTCCAGTTTAATTCGAAAGAGATTCAGAATTGTCTTTATACAGCTTTGTATATTACATACATATTTATGTATTTATTTTATGAATGTAGGTAGCTTACCTACTAAATCAGGCTTTTCTTCGAACTAGCTCCCATGTCTATTTTTATGGCTTCCAGGAGAAGAGAGTCAAACTCGTGCCTATTTATTCCATGAAAAGAATCTGAGCCTATCCATTCTTCTGTTTTAGGGGACATATTTATACCATAACCATTTCCCGTTCAGTGTAACTTCAAACTGCGTCAGTTCCATCCATATATTTATGTTTTGAGAAGGGTCGTTTCGGATGCCTCCCTATTCCATTTATTTGATGGAAATGATTACAAATACAAATAAATGCTCCAATGTTTGAGCTTCCAATAATTGAGACGATGATGACGGGAAAAAGAAGCCTAATTATTTTGTTGGCAATCAGCAAAGTGAAATGTTGAAACAGCTAATTTATTGGTGACCCCCTTCCTGGAAGTAAGCAATAAAAGTATTGTCTGGGGAAATCCCAAAATTAATTACTTTCTCCGACTGGATTTCATACTCTGGGAAAATTAAATTACTGGATAGAAACAACAAAGGGGAATCAATGAAGCCATAAGTATATATATATACTCAATTTCATTCCATTCTACAGTTCATTCTCCTCCTATCCATGTTCATTGGTGACTTCAATTCTTCGAATGAGGAAACCTTATTAGCTTTGAATGCCCCCCTAATGATTAGTTTTTAAGGAATGAAGTCAAAACAAGAAAAATAAATAAAACCGAGGGAAATCATCATCATCCTCTTGCATTCCTTTGTTTAAAGTTCCGCGAAAGTGGAGTACTTTGTAGATTCACTTAAACCAGTGACATAAAAGAAATTCCCTTTCCTAATTGAAATATTGTGAGATTAAAATGGGAGAAAAGCGAAAGTAGCAGGAAATCACCGTGTTTAATTGCTCCATTTGTTCATGACTTGATTTGATGTCTGCTAATTTTTTCTTTCGTGGATGAATAGAGGATGGAGGAGGCTTCCTCCTAACGATGCGATCCTTTTTCAGCTTGGCTTCAACCCACAGACGTTTTTCTTGCGAAGTCAGCATCAACCATCCAGATCGAAGTCGTAGGCCGGTTTTACTACGAAGCGGAAAAGGTTTTGCTTCTTGAACCCCATTTAATTTTTAGTCATTATTCGGGAGTGCAATTTCTTACATGCATTTCTGATAAAGTATATAATCATGTCATGAATTGGGAAGAGTCGCAGCCATATTGATATAGTTATATGACTAATGACACCAAGGTAATTGAATAGAGCTGTCCTCCTTTGTTCATCCGGTCTTCACCTTTCTCCGCCAAAGAAACTTTTTACTTTGTCATTGTCATTCATTACAGTAGTAAACTAGTTTCCGACGAGTACCAAGAAGAATAAAAGAGCAAGGTCGTAATTCTCATGAGTTCCTTCTTGTTTGTTCCGCCCAACAATACTTAAATCTTTTCATCTTGTACTCACCAACCAACCACTCATCATAATCATCTATCTCCGCAGTATGCCTCTTGCTAGTTTGGTCTAGCTGGTCTAGAAATAAGCTTACAGCTAACTCATGGCCTAATATATTTGGTATGTTCATATATTGACGACGTTCTGTCACTCAAAAAACCAGAGAGGAGACACATTCTGTCAGCAGCACACGATATTTTCCTAAATAAGATTATCATCTCTTTTGTCCTCTCCATGGAATGATCGTCTTCTTACACTTATATGTTCCTTTTCCATCCTTCCTTCCAACTGATAGAGTAAGCTGGCATGGAGTAATCCTCCATGATATAGCCTCTCTACGGAGTCAATTTCATCAAGGTTGCTAATTTTTTATCACTAACTATACGGATGGACATATTTCCTTGTAGATAAGGCTATGCTCGCTATATGATACATACACTAGCTAATCTTCTTATATAAGTTGTCTTTGTGCCCTCCTAATATTATTCTTCTTTATTGCGAGTATAAAAACATTATAGAATTTGTTTTTGATGACGGCCAGCTGGAAACAGCCACGGGAGAAAGTAACAAGAAGAACTTTAGACTGAGGGAAAAGGAAATGAACATTCTTCTTATCTTTTGGCATGGCTTGGCTCGGTTTTCACTTCGGTTTTTTGCTAAGAAGCTCCTGCAAAATATATATGTTTACTGGCTTGTTCTGTGTTGTGACTTAGCTTTTGTAGTTGGTTTCTGGATTTTGGCCTTTATCATCATCTCTCTCTACATGCTTGCCACTCAACTGCTGGGAGTTCCACTTTTGATAAAATATTGATGACATGACGCCACCATTGAAGCTGTTATTATTTTACTTTCTCTCGACAAAGTAGCAACGATGCGATGATATGATAGTAGATATGATGGGGACAACGACTACTCGGCGATGATGAACATAACAAGAGTATCAGTGCTCCTTTTTGCTTGTAATATTGCTCACAATCAGCTAATAACTTGGAAGAGGCATGGAGTGGATTCCAGTCGGGCGGTACTTCAGTTGTGATGATGCTGGAACATACACTCTGACTTACAACGCTACCATAAAGGTTAGTTCGTGCATTATTTAAAGAGAAATTTTGGCTAGTCTACCTCTCGGTTTTCCATCCTATGTTTTTGCTGTATCTGCAGCGCAGTTCCAACCGTAGTTTAATATTGTATAGTGTTGTTGTATGAGATGCCAAACTTAATAAAAAATAATTATTATTTTATTAAAGCCCAAATGCCATCGGGAATTTCATCCTCTTCCCATCACTTCATAACTTTCAAGTGCTATTTAACCTGGGGTGCTACGGTACGATGCAGTTGATTATGAATGAGTTTGCAAAATATTTAGTAACGGAAAATTCCCGGATGTTGTAACACAAAATAGCTCGTGCAGAACTACCTTGTCATGCCGTTGACATGTGTAGTATTATTGTTTTATTTAATGTTTACTACGCTGTAACTATTAGTAGGTAAGTTTGTTTTTCATATTTGTTTTCCTCTCATGCCATAAACAAATGCCCTGAAAGAGCGTGGAATGCAAATGCGCAAAATAGTTCTACGTTGTTTACGGTGGTTGGCCCTTGTGTCACTTCAAATAGTATGTATGGGTGCAGGTGGAAGGAAACCCATCCAATGAAACACACTTTTAAAAGATTTTCTCCACGACTGTCCTCCATAGACTGTATTAGTTTATGCTAATCCGATGCAGTTGTATGGCCTTTTGACGAAAATAACTGTAATATTTTTTTTCTCGGTAAAATTCCATTGTAAGAATTCAGATCACTTTCACTTTTCCTCTCCTCCTTCTAGAGTCTTACAGGAGGCGTGAAGGGACTCAGCTCATATATAATTCCATTACAGTATCAAACACGTTTTATTCTATCCTTCCTCTTCCTCATGGTATCGAGTCATACCATATGTGCCATGTGGTCATAGTCATATCATATCTCTCTTCTGTGCACTTAAGAAACGGACATAAGAATCGTTATAAAATTCCAAACACTGACGGATTCCTCCTAAAACGAATTTGCATAGAATTTACATGAAACACAGAATCAAAATTGCAATTTCCCATGTTTACACGACATAATCCATGAAAAGACATAGACAAGCCGTACGAAGGTCACTCGAGAAAGAAAGCTATTTGCACGTTCAGAAGAAAAAAAGTGATGAAAGACAAACATAAACTTGAAGGGCATTAATTTTATGTGTCTGTCTGTCGAAGGTCAATTACATAATTTTATGTGAATGCATCGGAATTCCAAAAAAAAAGTCGGACATGAAAGCACTATCAATTAATCAGAAGCCCCCTTTCATCTCAGACCATTCATCTCACGCAGTAGAAAAATCCCTTCTACGCCATGTAATTAATGGAAAGAAAAAAAGTTATCTAATATATGTTCATAAAATATAAGCTTTTCTGGCAGGTCATTTTCCGAAATTCTAAGCATGCCATAATTCGAAATCTATAACACTCCCTTCCCCAAATCCCATAAACAGCAGCTCGGTTGGTATATATTTTGTAAGCAGGTTTCGATCCTAGGACTTAGCCCCTTCATCCTCTCAATCCACATAAAAGGCCACAAAAATATCATGTTTAATTCATTGGTTTCCTCTGAAAATGCCTTAAAAATAATTTCCTATTCGTATTACCCTTTTCCTTCTCCCACCACCACCACTTTCTCTTCCATGCATACGAGCACTTTACTTTTACTTTTTCCCTTTATAAATAAGAAATTCCCGTTGCATTCCCCTTTTACTTCAGTTTTGTGTACTTTCTCGCTTTCAAATCTATTTTTACGGAGATTACATTTTTTCCAAGAACAGCCGCGTGTAATATGCATGCCCTCTTCCCATAAATAATTTGATGTGGTGTGAAGTCAACTTTGCAAGGATAATAATTGTAGTCATATTCCGTAATAAGAAAACATGCCAAGAAACCATACCTTCCTCTTGCTTTACCGCCTGGTTTTATACTCAAATGCGGATTCGTGCTCCGCTTACAAGTTGGTTATGTGGTTTCGCAAAACAAAATATCAAATTCATGTACAATCATTTTTGCAAATGTTTTCGTTCAAATGGGAACCCATTTCACTGATATGCTCTCATCCAGTGAGGAAAAACCTTGAATAAAAATTGTTGTTGCTTATGTACAAATGCTTAGATGGAACCAGCCAGCCAGCCAGTACCGGGAGCATCAGCTATAAAAAAGTCATCATGTAAAATGATGATGCTAATGTGATCTCCGGAAGAGAAAGCAAACGGATACATATGTTTATGTTAACTTCTCTTATTTTATGGGAAGACGAAGAAGGTACGTATGTAAGCACTTTCCCCCAAGTTTGCAAGTTAAGTAAGCGATACACACATATTCACTTTTCCTCGTTTATCTGACAGGGAACACATTAGATCCTTATGTCATAATGGAAAATGCACGGGGAGCGCCGCCACACATACGTACGTACAACACCGGCCTAATTCCGTTAACAAAATTTTTTCCTCCTTGGAACTCGTCTCCAGAGTATGGCCCTCTTTACGGTTTTCATACGTGTGCACAAAGTACCTTGTTATAATTTTCCCATTGGCACTGTAAGAAGAACATCTTCTTTTTGACTTTGGCAGAGTTCCTCTGTCTCTCGATCCGACTTTCGACTTGATATTTTTTTCTTCTTCGGCAGGCTGCATTCCTTTCCCTGCCACGAGCTTCCATCTTATTCAGCTCAGTTTACAGTAAATTGAAATGGAAAGGGAGAAAGTGGGATTGTAAGAGTGGGTAAAAAACAAGTAAGCTGTAAACGAGGGAAATAATATCTTTCACTTTTTCTTGGCTTCCCGTTATATATTTTTTTTTTGAGAAGGAGCTTGTAAATCTAATGGAGGAATGGGGAGAAAAAGAAGGGAAAAGGAGTTTAAGATGGAAAGAGTCATTTTCATCTTCCCTCGTAATTCAGCCTATTTCCTTGAGATATAAGGTACAAGCAACTGTCTATATGCATATTGCGATTGCAAGTCTGTTTTTGTAAGTTTTATACACGAGGAAAGTGTGTTGGTAGGTATATTAGTTCGTGTTCATCTGATCCTTCAGTTGGGCTGGGTATTTTGGCGTGGATAAATTTTCAAGACCAGAACCCCAAGAAGTGAAAGGATTCTAGGAGAAAATGGAGGGGAGTACAAAGAACGGGAAAGATAATGAGGATGATCATGATGATTATTCTGGTGTAAGAAGAAGAAGAAGAAGTAGAGCATCAGACCCCAGGACCAAAAAAAACAGGATCATGAGTAAAAAGGGTATCTCCTTTCATTTCATTTCTTCCTTCCTCCTTTGATGTATTTTGGGTGGAAAGTGAATGGAAGGAGGAAGGGAGGAAGAAAATGAGTAAATGTTAGCGGAAGGAATTGCAACCTTCAACAGTTCCCTTAGCCTATAATGGTGCTCTGTATCAAACCAAATAATATTGAGTTTGGGAGCCCTTCTGCTCCAACTTCGACTGCTATGCACTTACAGCGTTCCTTTTTTAAGTTTGCTGTTAAGCACATGAAGAAAGGCAAAAAAGTTGTGCATTTTCTGAAGAGAAATGAGATCCATGTGACGGTGACAAAGATGTACTTTCTTCGACTTTTCCAACTGCTTTTCTTAAAGATTGCATATGGAATGAAAACATTCTCACTTTTTTGTGCATCGTATTTTTTTTGGAGAAAGTTTTATGGCCAGAGAGACGAAAATAGTTCGGAGTAAATGTGGCGCTGTGCGAATATATCAAATTATATTACTTGTAAATATGCTGATGTTACGATCTTACTTAGCATTATTCTGACTCTCTGGAACTTACTCGCAGATGGAAGCCCTTCCCTTTGTTTTTGTTGAATAAAAATGAAGAACGATCCATTTCCATATTTTTATGGGGCTTTGGTGCAAAAACCAGAATCTATTTGTGTCCCGTGCAATGCCTAAGATTTTTCTGGCTCTTGGTTGGGAAAAGTTATATTTTTCTCGGGATGGAACAGAGACCTACCGCCAAGCTTGGCGGTGGCTGTTTTTGGTTATGTCGTCCACTGTTTTTTTTGTGCATCGTATGCAACAATGGTAGCTTCTGTTCCTCCATTAAAATAAATAGGCATCGCCAACCGCACAGCGTTTTATATTTTTTTTACGTATAAAAATAGCGTATTCCTTCCTCCTCCTGTCAGTTGAGACTACCCTTCGATATAAAATGTTCCTTCCGCTTTCCGCGTCTCCATTCCAAAAATAGGCTGTGCTTACTTTCCCTTTTCCCTTGGCCTAGCATTGCTTACTACGTTTGGTAAGTATGCTTGCTCCACAAGATAAGACTGTGAACCTAGAAAATGAAGTTGGTTGTCGGATTCTCCATGCATGGAAGGAGGCAAGGGGGAAACGAAAATTTCTCTTCTAAACAAGCACATACATACCTAATTCATCGCTGTAGGTTCTGTTCTGTATGGCGTTCGCTTTCGCCAAGCCGAAGGTTTGACCCACTTTTCCCTCCCCAGGAAGAACTGGAAGGGGGACTGAAACGCATGAGCCTTTTCTGAAATAAGTTATACTTAAGTATGTATGTACATATGGGAAAGAGATACATTTCTTCCAGAGTCAGAGGAGGAAATGGGGACATTCGTTTCTATTATTCTGTGTGAATAGCAGACGGGCTTTATCTACAACTATATTGGTAAGTCCTGCTTAATACCCAACAAAGGAAGTTGTACACTATATCATGGCACCTCTTATATAACTTATCTGCACAATAGCCCAAATTCCCATTTTATATTACAAACCTTTTCGGTTACTATTTTTGAAAAGTTGATATTGGTAAGGGACATACTTTTTCTACCAAGTATTTTCTGTGTCAAAAAATGCCACGCCAATTTTTTTCTACAGTTTCATGCTGAATTACATCCTTTTTATAGAAGATCAACTGTATTTAACAGAATTTTACGGTTTTACAAATTCACAATGGGAAAAGCGTCTATGAAAATGGGAATCATTTCCACCACCGTCTGTCTGGTCTGCAGGCACCTGTTTTACTTTGTTTCCCAATTCCTGGTTTGGTAATTCCCAAACTGCCTAATGCCCAAACTGAAAGACACTTAACTATTAGAGAATAAGTACCCATAAAAAAGAAGGAATCGAATCACTAATACTTTTCTTCCCGTTGATGATGGTATATATTGCTTATGACGGCGATTTGACATTATACGTGCCAATAATTTTCACTCGCGAGAGACAAGCTAAGAAGCTGAACTGCGAGGGAAAAAAGTTTCCAAAAGTCTAAAGCCATTTTACAGAGATAAAGGGGAATGGGAGGAGATTTTTATTTTATTTTGGATGTGATGATGTGTATTGTGTACTTTCAATACAGCGTGCTTTCCTTTCTCTCGTGCAATTTTGTATTGTCATCGTCCAACATTTTTTCCCGTTTATTGTTGACAGATTTTGAAATATTTCCTGGGGAATGGCTGTAGGAAAGGACATACAAAGGTAGCACATCCCAGCTGTCCTTATTCTACAATAAAAAAAGTGATGCAATTTTATGTTAGCTCCTTTCTTGTAATGATCACTGACATTGCGACATGCTTTCCCTCTTTTCTCCCTTGTCATCAAATAAAAAAATCCTTGTATTTCAAGGTTGTTCTCGTGTTTCCTGAAAGGATGCTTTGACAGATGTAGAAATGCGAGCAAGAGAGAGTAATAATGTAAGGGAGAGTGTGTGCTAATATGTAGTTTATTATTGGGACACTACAAAAGGAACCATTTTCTAAGATGACGACACGAAATGGAATTTTTACCGTGACATTCTACAAAACAGAAAGTGATGTTGATGTTGATTACGTAGCAGTAGACAAGTGAGGATAGTGAGAAAATGTAAAATATGATGCTCTGATGACAGCAAAAATGCTTTACAATGGGCTTTCGGAGATTGTCTAAAGACTCAATCCATTAATAATGGGACGTTGAAGAGCAGTTTTGAATCTCAGGCGACTAGATTGAGTAAAATTGCGTAATACATTGTAGTGAAAGTAAAATGGACGGATTGATTGGACATGTCTTTTCAGTTTCCTGTTATCTGTTAAATTACTACTTGTAGGGTAAGGCTGATGGAACGGAAATGGGATATCTTTTAATAAAATACATATTCATGAGTGGAATTTTTTTCCCTTGCGCTTTATTGAAAAATGTCAGAATTTAGGCTTTGTCGAGGGAGGGTCACAGAATAGACAGGAGTGTACCTAAATGGAACATTAAATTGAAACGAATTCGTTTTACGTAAGACCAAAGCATACAGGAAGCAATTAATTATGAATGAAGATGATAAATTAGTCATCCAACATCCGTCAGCTAACGTCTGAAGCATTATATTCCGCCAGGACAGAAAAATTTACATGTAAAAACCAATTGTGAAAAATAAATGAATGAGAAAACTGGAATGAAATCTGGTTGATATCGTATAAAGACCATCAAGGTACTTAGCATCTGCGTATATAGCCAACAGCAGTGGTGGCTTCAGCGCCAATTCTAAAGTTTTTTATTTATTTGGAGGAACACACATTCACTGGGAAAGAAACGCCAGGCATGTGCCTGTTAAAATCCCTAGTTTATGCGCATGAAGGTCGG
>JAQGAI010002031.1:0-13151 GCA_034696905.1 Lepidocyrtus violaceus
GCACTATTCAAACAAACAATTTCAGCCCATTTGATTTCCTACAAAATCATCATCATCGCATATTTTTTTAATGATGGAAAGCGACCAGCCGAAATAATTTGTAATAGAATAACAGGAGAAAACAATCATTATTTTATCATAAAATGAAATCAGACTTTGCATTGTCACTGTCGCCTTCTCATCATCATCCCCTCGTCATTGTCAACCTTCCGTTATTTTTTAAGGAATACATTCCTGTCAAGCCCATTTTGCAATCCATCCCAAATTGCAAATTGAGGATGATGATTCAGTAGAGAAGACTAATTTGCAAGATTAATCTGTTGGCTGCAATGCATATTTTTTTTTAACTGAGGACAACAATGTTGATTCTAATTTCAGATGCGGCTCACTGTGATAACCTGGCTGACAACGGCACTGCTCTCCGTCGTGGGGGAACGGACATCGAAGCAGTTATTCTACACGACTTATTTATATCCCTCGTCATCGTCATCCTCTTCCCTCCTCCGCCAAGCTGGGTCTGGGACCGGGAGTAGCACAAGTAGCAACTCACTCCACCATTCAAATGGCTATCTAACACCTCAACTATCCATTTCACCCTTGCATTCCTTCTGGTCTTCATTCGGTGGTGGTGGAGCAGATCAGCAAGGGCGACAACCATCCCAATCATCATCATCCAGCTTACTGCTACCTGTCAACAATCCCCATCACAATCAAGCCTACAATCTTCAGAATCAACAACTGCTGCGACAACAACAAGTCCTGTGGTCTCCCAGCCTACCCATGATGGGAAGCTCATCATTTTACGCTCAACCACAGCAACAGTATCACCATCAGCAGCAGCAATATTCCGGCTTGACAGCAGCGGGAGGCTACCCAGCTAATAATAATAATAACAAGTTGGTTGTATCACCAACCCCGACCCCTTCTTCTTCAGCTCCAGGCAAAAATGTTAAACATGCTCAGTCATCATCAGCTTCATCAGGATTCCCAACAAATGAGCAATTTATTTTACAGCCCCAGCAGCAAATTGGTCCGGGATATCAAGTCCACCCCACGGCGACTTCCACAAACTCCCTCCAGCCGAATCAACATAATATCATTGGATACTACAGCGTTCCGCTGAGCCCCTCCTATAACATCTGGAATCCATATAGTTCACTGGCCAACCAACATCACCCCGTGGGTCAGCAGCAGAACTCAATCCAGTCCCACCTCCAAAGTGGATTCCTCTCACCCTCCGCATCTCCACAGTGGAATCTGCCCCTCAAGAGTTACGAGCAGATCCAGAATGAGCTCATCAACTCCAATGCCATAATACCCCACAGTATTGGTCAGGCTATTCAACAACAACAGCAGCAGCAGGTAATAAAGAAACCGGCTGCTCCATTAAAAGGATTTCAAAGAGGACACATCGAATCCTCCTCCAAGCCTCATACAAAAACATCTGCAGAGACCAACAACAATAAAAACGTGGCTCCCGGCACCGGCTCACCAGCCTCCGGAACCGGCGGATTCATCAGAGGACACGTAGAATCCAAACCGAGCTTCGTCTCCTCTCTCACGGCTGGCATAAGGAACGCTGTTGGATTTGGCTTCGGTGCGGCCCAGAATCTGATTCTCCCTCAGCAGCATGCGCTGTCATCATCATCGTCCTCGACTGGATTCAACCGGGGAGCTGTGGAGCATTCAGAGCTATCTCTGTCCAAGCAGATCAGCTCATCCTCCTATCCAGTTGCACTGCCACAAGCGACGACGTACGATGCGCCCACTAAAAATGTCATTTGCTACTTTGCCAGTTGGTCCTTCTACAGAAAGCGTGAGGGGCAGTTCATCCCGGAGAATGCGGACCCCACACTATGCACCCATCTTATTTATGCCTTCGCCGTGCTGGATAAGAGCAAGTTTGCCGTAAAGGAAAGTGATCCGTTCACTGATAATAATAAATGTGAGTACTAAACCAAGCACAAATACATATACAAAAAAGGAGGAAAGGAAATAAAAAACGTTTCTGATAAAATTTTATGACTATGATTGTGTACCCGGCCATACCTTTTCCATTTTATCAGTTATTGCTATGAAATCTGAAATGATGTTGGCTTTTTAAATTTCAACTTGTTTTGCAGAAGAAAAGCTGACATGTCACTTTAATCTAAATCGCTTTTTCGTTAAAGTCCGTCTCAAGAAGAATTTTTTTTCTTTGATGATTGACATGGACTGTTTGGGATTTGTATACTCAATTTATTCAATGCATTTCATTTTGTTTTTTTCAGGTTTTTATCAGCGGACGATTGAGCTGAAGCGCAACAATCCATCACTGAAAGTCCTCTTGGCTCTGGGAGGCTGGTCGGATTCCGGGGATGACAAGTACAGCGTCCTCGCTCATAACCAAGTGGCGAGGAGGAAGTTTGCGAGGGAGACGGCGCAGTTCCTGAAGGATCGGAATTTTGATGGGATGTCCCTGGACTGGCATTATCCCAAATGTTGGCAGTCCAATTGCGAGGCCGGGCCGGCATCGGACAAGGCCGCGTTTTCGGAATTCACAAGGGTGAAAAAACAAATCACGAGGATGATGATGATGATTATGAATGGGAAATATGATGGGAAAATTATTATAAAATCAAAAACTTTTGATTGTCTTTCTTCTTGACAGGAATTGAAAATGGTTTTCGAGCAAGAGAATCTGATTTTGGGGGCGACGCTGTCCGGCTACGAGGAAGTTATTGATATTGCCTACGACATTCCGTCCCTATCGCGGAGCCTCGACTTCCTCAGCATTATGACTTATGACTATCATGGATCGTGGGAATCGAAGACTGGTCATGTTGCACCGCTCTACAATGGCCCTCCAGCGTCGGATCCTTATCCGCATTATAATGCTGTAAGAGATAAAAAAAATATCTTTTTTTATTACGAAATTGCATTTTTTAATGCGTGTTGCATGACTGCACGCACTGCAGAGGAATCAAATATAAAAATGTGACAAAGGTTGATGGGTTGACATGTTATTAAAATTCTTCTTCAATTTTTTTTCTTTTTCAATTGTTTCACTTTGCCCCGGATGATACTATGCTTGAAAACCAATGAAGAACTTCACAATGGAGTATTATGCGTCCAAGGGGGCTGACAGATCCAAGCTCATGTTGGGGGTTCCCATGTACGGCCAAAGCTTTCAGTTGAGCCATGTTGGGGACAGCTCCTACGGAAGTGAAGCTAATGGGCCAGGGCTCGCCGGAGAATATACGAATCAGCCTGGGATGCTGTCGTACTATGAGATTTGTAAAAGAGGTAAAGAGAGAAAAAAAATCGGATAAAAATATTTTGATTGTCAGGAAGAAAATTGGTGACATTTCCATTCTTCTTCCCCATCCAGTCAAAGACCAACAATGGACTGTCCAGCGAGACATTACCGGAAGCTGGGGCCCTTACGCCTACAAAGGGAACCAATGGGTTGGCTTCGAAGACTCCGATAGTTTGACAAGGAAAGCTCGCTACGTCAAGGCCCAAGGCTATGGAGGCGTCTTCGTGTGGACTATTGATCTGGATGATTTCGGGAATCAGTGCTGCATGGGAACTCAGCCGCTGTTGAGGACCATTGCGAAGGAGCTGTTGGGAGTACCTTATGATTCGAGTAGGAGGGATTGTAGTAAGCCGAATGTGGTTGCGCCCTCGACGGAGTCATGTCAGTCTGGTCAGGGGCCGATAAGCGGGAAGCCGACAACAGGTAGGATTTTTACAAGAATTATTCTCAACCGGAAGTTCACATGAAATGATGCTTTCGCATGAATTGACTTAAACATCTTTCCATAATGATATAAAACCACCTTCATTATTATTAACTTTAGCAAACACAAATCATAAAATAACAACGTTCAAAGTGAATCATTCACATATTTAAATAATTAACTGCTGCTTAATTGTAACTTATATTAAATAACAATGGGAAGGGAATCCGGGGGAGCCTCCAACTCCAACAACATCAAGTCCCATTTGGTGGACATCTACCACAGAGCATGAACATGAGCATCATCACAACCACCCTTCCACCACACCATTTTACACATCCACCTCCACAGAAAATCCACACACAGCTTCTTCCGAAAGCACCGCTTTAACCTCTTCGACAGCGTCACCCGAGCTAAACCCGAGCGTGACTACTTCAACCGGCCATCCTATGATTCTTTTATGTCAACAGCTAATGGGAACAAGTATTGTAAAACAATGATCAATTTGTCCCGCTCCTTCTTTCACTATCGCTTGGTTGGTATTTATCTCATTCGTGACTTTCATTAGCAAATAAATGGGCTTAGAACGGCCTTACGTAACCCTTCCTTCTACTGACCAGATTTTTATTTATAACAGCTTTGGTACACCGATTTGTTTTTTAGTACAACTTATATCTTTCATTTTAACACTGTTGTGGCTGTAGATGTGTATCAATTTTATTATGTAATCAGGTCAATTTTTTCTTCCGAGTTTTGGTTTTTATAAGTTAAACATAAACTTCTTGTTTCAAACTGTCTCGCGAACTAATTCAGTTGGATCCTCACTTACTTAGCACATCTTCCATGAACTACACTAGTCATTTGATTGAAATAGAATTTTTGTTCGCATCTTTTAATATTAACTTGAAATTATCAGAACTCCCGAGTTAAATCCAATATATTCTAACTTTAAATATTTTTGTTGCTCAAAAGATGCTCCAATGCAAACCAGCACATCGTCATCATCATCATCATCATCACCCATCTCCACAACTTCCGGGAGCGTCAGCAACCAAATGGATGCCTGTGACAACTCATGGTCATTCCAAGCGGATGGCTCGGACTGCTCCGGCTACTATCAGTGTGCATTTGGCCGCGTGACAAAGCACAAGTGCTCCTATGGGCTTCACTGGAACAGATACGCCAACGCTTGCGACTGGCCGTCCTCGGCTAAGTGCCAGGATGCGAATGACCTTATGCTTTCCACGACGGAGCATATTGTCGCCACCCAGGAGAGTCCAAGACCCACCATGTCAACTACACAGGCAAGGCCGATGACGACGACAACGATGATGACCACCACAACAGAGCCGACGACGACCCGGACGACAACACAGTATTGGACGCCTCCTCCGTCAACGACGACGATGAGGACGACGACTACTTATCAGCCACCTCCTCCAGCGCAACCACCTCCACAGAGTCAGGGAGACTGCATTTCAGGGCAATACTACCCCGGCCCCACCTGTGACCAGTTTTACGTCTGCGCTGCCGGCCGGAAACAGATCCAAGCTTGTGGGCCCGGGCTCCATTGGAACAAGGACAAGTTCCTGTGCGACTGGCCGCACAACGCCGGATGCCAGAAGAGAGTGGCCGGAAAGCCTCATCCACAACAGCTCCGACCTGTGATTGACTCCGAGCCATGCAGTGAAGGACAGTTCTCCTCGGATCCCTCCGACTGTGGCGTCTACTATGTTTGTGATCATGGGAGGAAGATTAAGTTCCGTTGTCAGAGTGGACTCTACTGGAATAACAATCAGAAGGTTTGTGACTGGCCTTCCAATGTGGCTTGCTCATCTACCGGAGATGGAAGCAGTGGAGTTGATAACAGTGGAGGGGGATCATCCTGGCAAACAACCAGTACAACAACAACAACATCAAGACCCACCCAAGGCACTACGCAACCTGCTTGGACTCAATCAACAACGCAATATACAACAACGACGACGACGTCCACAACCCAGCGACCCACTTCCGGTGGAGGGGCTACTACTCCACCACCGAGCTCCATCTCAGGCGACTACATGGTTGTCTGCTACTTCACCAACTGGGCCTGGTACAGACCGGATGCTGGAAAATATACCCCGGATGACATCGATCCCTCCCTGTGCTCCCACATTGTCTACGGCTTCGCCGTCCTGGACTACAGCACGCTTCTCATGAAGCCCCATGACACATGGGCAGACTTTGACAATCGCTTTTATCAAAGGGTCACAGAGTACAAGGCTAAAGGAGCCAAGGTCACCCTAGCTCTCGGAGGCTGGAATGACTCCGAAGGGGACAAATACTCCCGGCTGGTCAACAATCCCCAAGCCCGCCAACAGTTCATCACCAACGCCATCGACTTCGTCAAGAAGAACAACTTTGATGGCTTAGATCTGGACTGGGAGTATCCCAAATGCTGGCAAGTGGACTGTTCCAAAGGCCCCGCCTCGGATAAGCCCTCCTTCGCCGCCTTCGTCAAGGAAATCAAGGAGGCCTTCCAGCCCCACGGGCTACTCCTCAGTGCTGCGGTCTCCCCCAGTAAAGTGGTTATCGATGAGGGCTATGATGTCCCCACACTATCCAGATACTTGGATTGGATCGCCGTGATGACCTACGACTACCACGGCCAATGGGACAAGAAAACGGGCCACGTCGCCCCGCTCTACTTCCACGAGGAGGCTGACTTCTACTACTACAATGCCAACTACACAATGAACTATTGGATCCAGCAGGGCGCTGACCGGAAGAAGCTGGTCATGGGGATGCCCATGTACGGCCAGTCCTTCACCCTAACTAATCCCTCCAACAATGGTTTGAATGCCCCCACAAGTGGAGGCGGCAGTGCTGGTGAGTACACTAAAGCATCCGGCTTCCTCGCTTATTACGAGATTTGTCAACGAGTTCAGCGGGATCAATGGACGGTTGTCCAGGATCCAACCGGTGCCATTGGCCCCTACGCCTACAAAGGCAACCAATGGGTTTCCTACGACGATGCTGCGATGATCCGGAAGAAGTCCGAGTTGATCAAGAGCATGGGTCTGGCTGGAGGGATGATTTGGGCTCTGGATCTGGATGACTTCCGGAACTCCTGTGGAGGTGGGAAGTATCCGTTGCTTACGACGATCAACTCAGTTTTGGGAAGGAAGCGGACTGCTCCCGTTGATAATGTGCATCATTATGTGAGCTCCTCCGTGACTCCTCCAAGCAAGAAACTCTTTACTACTGCCATGATGGAGTCAACAATGCCCAACTTGGTGGCGTATCCTTCCGTCGTCTCCATCGTTGTCCATCAGCAGGAGCTACAGCCGGTGAAGGGGAATGAGCCGGATCCCTGCACCAGTACCCCATTCAAGCCCCACAATAGTAACTGTAGGAAGTACTACCGATGCATATTTGGAAAGTATGTGGAACAGACTTGTCCAACGGGAACTTATTGGAATAGGGTACGTATGCAAATTATTTAATTCCTAGAAAAAAAATTACGTAATAATCAAAAGTAAAAATATTTTAATTTTTTAATTTTAATTTAATTTATTTGACCACTCCTCTTTAGGATCGCTGTGACTGGTCATGCGGAAGTGACTCCCAACAGCAAGCCCACCAACCTCATCCCCCACCACCCCCACCTCCTCCACAAGCAGGGACGTACACAACCACCACAGCCAAACCAACCCAGACAACAATGAAGACAACAATGAAGCCAGCAACGACCACAACCCGATGGACATCCACCACCAGCACCACAAGGAAGCCTGCATCTACCACACAATGGACCTGGTCATCTTCCTCCACAGCGGCCACTCCCTCCAGCACCATGGATTGGGGCTGGAAGCCAACCATCTCCACCTCAACCACAATCCACCCTCTCACAGTCCCCGAAACTGACTACAAGGTAGTCTGCTACTTCACCAACTGGGCCTGGTATCGGCAAGGAATAGGGAAGTACAAGCCGGAAGACATTGACTACAACCTGTGCACCCACATCGCCTACGGCTTCGCCGTCCTGGACACCACCACCCTCCAAATCAAGCCGCATGACTCTTGGGCGGACATTGACAACCAGTTCTACACCCAAGTCACGAATCTTCGTGAGAAAGGGAAGAAGGTTGTGGTGGCCATCGGCGGCTGGAATGACTCCGCCGGGGACAAATACTCCCGTCTGGTGAATGACCCCGCTGCCCGAGCCCGCTTCATCAAGCACGTTATAGAATTCATTGAAAAATGGAAGTTTGATGGCTTGGATCTGGACTGGGAGTATCCGAAGTGCTGGCAAACGGAGTGCAAAAAGGGTCCCGTCTCAGACAAGGCCAATTTTGCCCAGTTCTGCAAAGAGCTTTCGGAGGCCTTCAAGCCCAAAGGGCTTCTCCTAAGCTCCGCCGTCTCTCCCAGCAAAACCATAGTGGATGAGGGATATGACGTACCCGCCGTCAGCAGATATTTGGATTGGATTGCGGTGATGACCTACGACTACCACGGGCAGTGGGACAAGAAGACGGGTCACGTTGCCCCGATGTACCATCACGAGGAGAGTGACAACTTTTATTTCAACAGTAATTACACCATTCACTATTGGATTTCCCAGGGAGCGGACAGGAAGAAGTTGGTTATGGGGATGCCCATGTATGGGCAGTCATTCACGTTGGCCGATGTCAATACTCATGGCTTAAATGCCAAGTCCAATGGAGGTGGAACCGCTGGAGAGTTTACGAGAGCTCAAGGCTTCCTGGCGTATTATGAAGTAAATTGAATTACGTATAATTTTAATCAATCATAATTAAAAGTGGGATTTGTTTGCTAATTTTGAAATTAACTACTTTTTTTTCTTTTTAGATTTGTTCCAAAGTGAAGAACAAGGACTGGAAGGTAGTCCAGGATGAGACCGGTGCGATCGGGCCATACGCGTATAAGGGCGACCAGTGGGTGTCCTTCGATGATATCAAGATGATCAGGAGGAAGTCCCAGTACATCAAAGATATGAAGCTGGGTGGAGGTGAGTGCTTAACCTTTGACATTTTTTATTCACAACATCAGAAACTGTCGGAGATATTCAAGGTCAATAATCTCTATGCTAATGTGTTCTTTTTCGTTCAATAGGCATGATATGGGCACTTGACCTTGACGACTTCCGGGGGGTCTGCGGATGTGAGAAGCATCCCCTCCTCAAAACAATCAACCGGGTCCTGAGGGACTACCCCGAGCCGGATCCTCAATGTAGTATTTAGTAACAGTTAAGTTATAGGCTTCAGAAAAAAAATTCAATTAAATCTTTATGATCTTCCGTTAATGATTCCAAAAATCATCATCATTCCAAAAAAACAAACAATTTATTGCTATTATTTTGTGTATTTTTTACAATTTTTACCAAATGAGATTATCATCAATTAACCTTAAATATTCTTTCCTTCCGCGAGATGAAACCAAATGAGTTACAGTTATTAAAGATAATAATACATACACAACAGGACTGATTTTCCCGATTCCGTTTTTCCTACCAAAACCAAACCCACGAAAATAAATAAATAAATAGCTTTTGTAGAGCTCTTCATCTCATTGTCAGATAAGTGTTAGATTAAAAATAATTAAAATTAGTTAACTTATTTCGTTATGTAGTTTGTAATGATTAGGTAAGTTTTTAAAAGTTCGTCATTCAAACTGCAAAGCTACTGTAATAATAAAATAAGCAGTGTGATATACGTTTTAAAAACAACTTTGTTAAGAGCTGTTGTACAAATTCCTCCGGTTTTAATTTAATTTAATAAGCTTTAGATGGAAGTGAATGAATGGAGGTGTGGAATAGCTTTAGTGATTTTGCTGGTATATTTTTTCGGAAAAATAAATAATGTTGCCATAAAGTAGTGTTATCTAATGATAATGAAATGATATGATAAGGAATGTAAGGTAAGGACCGGTGCAATTACTTTAAATCTTCATATCATAGGTTATAGTTAATACCTAATGGTATACTTAATTTTGTTAATTTTTTAGCAAAAATATACCCGTGCATGCCAATCGTTTTAAGTTGACTATTTTTTATTCTAGGAAATATTAATTTAATTTAAATGTTATTTTAAAAGAGCTACGAACCATTTACTACAAGAGGGAGTAAGACACGCTTCCGTTGCTATAAAACTGTTCTTCTCTGGAAAAAATCTCCAGACAAATTTGTATCTTGACAACGAAAAATATCGCATGTCTGTATGAAAAAAAGAATGATCATGCAAAAAATGAACTGCGTAAATGGGTTTTGATTTCACGGATGATCTCATTTTGAGTGAGGCCTTGATCATCATTTTAAATTGTGATCACTCTCTATTTTAAAACTGCTAAAATGGATTTGGAAATACAAACCAACGTTTGCAAACTTTCCTCCAAACCTTCGCCAGCAAAGCGTTGTTTTGTCATAGGTTGTTTCAATGATGAAACGACACCTGGAATTAGCTTCTACGGGTATGTAGCGCATCACAATCTAATCATTGATTCGATCGTTTCTTATTACTTTCAATTCATACCAACTACATAAATTAATATTAAATATCTTTTAGGCTACCGACTAATATAGAGCAGAGACGTCTCTGGTTGCGATTTATGGACTACGTGAATACTAGCAAAGATGATCGAAAGTACTCCCCCAACTCAATTAAATTGTGCTCCCATCACTTCCACCAAGACTGTTTTGGGGAAAAGAAAACACGACTCAAACGAAACAGCTATCCATCCTTACTCAACGGAAAGGACGTTACCGCGGATGCCGACGCAGTATGCTCAACAGATGTCCAACTCGTGCCGCGACTGACTCATCCATTGGAGTTGTGGGAGACAGTGATACAACTGAAACACCAAATTTCCAGTTATGAGAAGACCGTGTATGCCCTCCGTGCAATAGTGAAACAGCAAAAGCAGCAAATTGAGGCCTACAAAAAACGACATCATGTTGATCATCAACGAAGCCAACGCCATTTGAAACGAAAAGCAGAAAGCGATCAAGCAAAATCAAAACGCGTGAAGCTACTGCCAGTAGGAACACAGACTGAACCATCCGTCTTTCTCTCTAAAAATGATATGCCTTCTGAAACATTCATTACCGAAGTACTTCAACGCGAACCACATTCCACCAAAAAATATTCTGACTATTTGAAGCAAATTAGTTTTGAGCTTCACTTCCGGTCTCCCAGTGCCTATGAATTCTTGAGATCAACATTGGATAGTCGACTTCCTCACAGCAAAATGTTTAATTCTTGGACTAAATCAGTTAGCAGCGAACCAGGTGAATTACATTATAGATGTTTTATCATCCGCAAATCTACACATCTAAAACAAAACCAAAACTAAATGTATTTGTTTTAAAATTCAATTAGGCATAATTCCTGAAGCTATGCATTTTCTCCAGCAGCAGCAGTCTGAATCCGAACATCAACTGTACTACGCTCTTATTTTTGATGAAATTAATATTCGACAGCAGATTCTATCTCACGGAGACAAAATGATTGGATTTGTCGATTACGGTGGACTGGCAGGCGAGGTTAAATCCGGCGGAATAGCAAAGACAGCTCTATTCTTTCTTGTGAATCAAATCAACGGAAATAAGAAATTCCCAGTAGCATACGTTCTAGCTAATGGATTAGATAAGATCACCCTTTCAACCATAATAAGCAGCGTACTCACCGCACTGGACAATGCCAAAGCTAAAGTCTTGACCGTTACATTTGATGGACATCCATCCAATACTTCTGCTATCGAGCATCTTGGAGCTGTCCTGGACCCAAGGTCACCACGATTCCAACCAAACTTTCAGCATCCAGTGTCAGGAGAGAAGATATTCGTAATCCTCGACCCTTGCCACATGATCAAATTAGTCAGAAATGTGTGGGAAAATCAAGACGTCTTCGAGACAGAAACAGGAAAGGTACAAAGTAAACGTTATAAATCAAAATTTCCTTTTACTTAAATTGGTTCAGTTTGATTTTATTTGTTTGTCTAAAAATCCCCCTATTTGTATTTGTTTTAATTAGAAAATTAAATGGGAGTTTATTGATAAGCTCAATTCTATTCAGGAAAAATGTGGGCTTCGGGCAGCTAATAAATTGACTTCACGTCATGTTTACTTTCAAAATGACAAAATGAAAACGAAGCTTTGTGTCCAAACGCTGAGTAACTCAGTGAGTGTGGCTATTCGTGTGTGCCGGGAACTAAATCAAGATGGATTTGAGGGCAGCGAGGATACAGAAGAGTTCATAGGAATTCTAAATCGGTGCGCAAAATGTTGATATAACCTTTCACACTTTAACAAGAGTAATAAACAAGAAATATTATTTTTGATTTGATTTTATAGTCTATTTGACACAATGAATTCTCGACGAAGGGGGAAAGGATACTCATCACCACTAAGAGACAGTAATTATGACCGTAAACGCGAGTGGTTGTTGTTCTGCTTTCAATATCTATCCGGAGTGCAAATTGTAGTTAAAGGAAAACCAAGAAGCATTTTGTCTACCAAGAAGGCAACGGGAATTAAGGGACTACTTATCACTATCCGCAGTCTTCTCGATATTATGGACGAAGTTCTAATAAATCCAGAAGAAGATTTGCAATATTTTCCGGTGTACTCCTGCGAGCAAGATCACATAGAAACTTTTTATGCGTCTGTACGTGCACGACATGGACATAATAACAATCCTAACGTTCTTCAGCTTCGGTTTGCAGTCCGGGACCTGTTATGCATGAAAATTAAAGAAATCGTAACTGGAAACTGTATTCCGCTAGAGGATGTATCAACCGCAGTGTCTCCGTTTCATACAATTCGGGAGGCAATGAAAAAAGAAGGCAGCATTGAACCAGCGTATGGAGAGATCAGCGAAGAAGACGAAGAAGAGGAGCTATCAATTTATAATGTTGATTCAAATATTTTTACTGTTAATATTGTAGTTTATATTGCTGGTTACGTTGCAAAAAAGTTGTGCGCAAAACTTTCCTGTGGCATGTGCATTTGTTTGCTCTGTCCATCTGAACCGGAGAAAGACTTTATAGTTTCAAGTATGGAGTACACACTAATTGAACGTAGAGACTATGGAAGACTTATGACTCCTAGCCCTTCAGTTGTAAAAGTTTGTAAAATTGCAGAAACTAGTGTTAGATATTGGGAACAAAAAGGGCTAAAGTTTTTAAGTAAAGACTCAGTTATTTCTACTTGTCTTCGAGAAGCTGTTAAAGATGGACTATCTGGTTCTCTTACATGCAATAGTGTAAATGAAGACGATTCACTTGGTTTGTCTTCGCATAATTTAGATTTAATAAAAGCTATTGCATCTGAATATGTAAAGATTCGTTTGCATCATATTGCACGTAGTTCAACTATGCGATATAAGCCAGTCAGTAATCGGCAAACTTGTACGAAAGCTGTGCATTTTA
>JAQGAI010002032.1:0-13149 GCA_034696905.1 Lepidocyrtus violaceus
ATAGTAAACCTTCATGTCAGCAGCTGAAAATTTGCATACGAGCTTAATTAAGCATTTAAAACTGCCTAGTACACTTAACTTTAGTTAACTTTAATGAGGCCTTGGAAACTTTACTTGTGAGCGGGTTGTAAAAATATATTATTGTTATGTGCGAGGGGAAGATTTTGCGAAAAATTTCAGAAGCTACTCAGAGTTCGGCCAGGTCGTGAAGTGAAACAAGTGGGAATTAGATTCTTTGCACACAGATTGTGTTCATTTCAATTTGTTTCCATTGATCTCCCTCGGTACAGTTGTCGCGGTTCGGGATATTTTGCACCAGGTAATTAATTATATAGATTTTTTAAAGCAAAATGAAGCTATTTTTCATTGAGCATTTCATTCAATAATAGCTATTTAGATGTTAAAGTGATCAATTTTAGAGTGGCACGTGTGCTTGAAGCTATTTATCGTAAATCAAAATCCTGGATTTTCTTTGGTGATTAAGTTAAAAGCAATTTTATTTTTGTGTATTATCCTCGTTCCGTTTACGTTGGTGTTAGTAAATTTATGAAACGGTTATTAGTGTATTGCTACGACAGCAATTAAAGATATCTGATTTTGATAGACTGACGTACGGCACTGCGGGCACTATAAAATTGGCTATATAACCGCTTAAAAAGGCATATGAATGTCATTCATGGCATGCGGCTCTGTCATGGCCCATCCTTCTTGCCAACCAGTCACCAGTCGAAAAATGCACTTCCAAACTTCCAATGAAGTGAAGGCTTTTACCATTAATTGATTGATGTAGATTTTAATTGACCCGTTAAAAAGAACTTAGAGACAACCGGCAAGTATACGATTCAAAATTTATTATCTGATTTGTCAAGTGTGTATGTCATGCTGGAGTACGTCTCAGAACGCCCCATAAATGAATTTGCATAATATATTACCTATTGACATCGGATTGAGATTGATGATCGTCGATCGTTGAATTACTTTTCTACTATGACGTGTCTACTTGCGTCTGACTGAACTAAAACACTCGTCATTGTTTAAAGCATTTATCAATCATATCCATTCATAATTATGACGTGCATTATAAGTATGATTACGAATTATATGATAGATTACAGCTTTTAAAACTCACCCTCGACTGAGCAATGTCGATCCAGTCTTGCAGTTGCCGATCAGTACTCATATTCATAAAAACTTTTTAAAAAATCTACCTTAACGAGACAGGAAGTTTGATCAAACCAAAAAGGAAACTGTTCCATTTTTACTCCCGCAATCTTCCAAGATATTCCAATTCCATTCCCACATCTCCAGTTTCACTTTCCCATCCTTCTAAATTCCTTTTGGCTTTTGTTGCATAATTGGGAAATTCTAAAGTTTTGTCTGGGACGAATTATATCGCCGGGAATTCCAGAGACTCAGACGGAGGTAGTTTCAACGTTTCAAGTGAGGATTTTTTATTTATTTCAAGACAACATTAAGCATTACATAACTAATCGTAAGATCCTATTTTTTTAAAGTAAATACTACTTAGAAAATTATAGCATACCTACCTGCTACTTTAACGTGCTTCGACACGTAAGTTTTGCATGGATTGGGGATTTAAACATTGCATTGTGAAGTAAACTCGAACTCGCAACCCATCCCATGCCATAAATATTCATTATACTCGCTTACTGAAATATTAACTTGCTTTAAAGTTATAGCCATACTTGAAAAAGCGTATACCTACATGTATGCATGCATACTTCTCTGTAATTGGTGTTTTAGAGTAGTTGTCATGGTCAGTTTTTTCCCTTGTTCAGAACAGGCAAGGGTGACATTGGGATTTTGGGATGAGATGACGAGTTTAAAAAGCAGCAGGGCGCTATGTATGCATAAACGCATGAATTGTTTAAATATGTTTCTATCATCATAACTGGTTTACCTTGTGTGAATGCACAATACGTTTCCTTTTTTATACTTTGTTGCTGTAGCTGTTATAGTTAGTTTTATCCAGTGTCGTCTTCCTGCAGTGCAATATGCAATAACATTACATAATAATTTGCAATGGATAATTTGCTGGCTAGTAACGTTATTAATTAACTTTTATGGGACCAGATAGTGCAGACCCGCAACGTCCACGTGGTCATGCTTGCATGGTATCAAATTGCATTTTTTTATTCAGCTTCGTTATAGGCAAGCTGGTTTCTTTTTAAAACTGCAACTTGATGACGTGATGAACTTGTATACTTATATTTTTTTATTGTCATGCAAGGACTTGAAATTAACATTGTCATCTTCATAACCTTATAAATGAATCTGTCAAGTTGTGACTGACTGAAAATACGTCATGAATTGCTCATTCATTAATAGATTTGATTTTCATTCTTCATATCACGCCATATTATTTGAAAGTATTCATTGTCACTGTCTTTTACCATTCTTACATTAAGTAGTACTTAAAGTCGAGATTTTTGTAGATCTCCTTTTCTTTCCATTCCTCACGTGCTATCCCAAGAGCTGCATTTATATGGCTTATTGAGGCGTGGGTGGAAACCATCAGAATGCTGCTGGAATGGACAATAAAGTGCTGATGCTTTACTAGAGTAAAAAACGAGTACTTTCACGTGACTCCTGTTTAACGTGCAATGCAATTTAATTACGTTAATTACGTACTCCAACCCAGAGAGACGGACGGGAGAGATAAGGATAAATAGTGATGTGATAGAATGGGAAAGAACAACTAACTTAACTGGAATGACAATGTTTTTCCACAGATCATACAGTTCATGTCATTTTTCATACATGGAAGATAATAATAATGACAATGACATAGGTATGGACATAACAGCCATGCCCACACTCCAGATCCTATCGTAATTAAGCAATTTATTATGCAATTTTACAAATGTATTATTGGAATAATTTAGCGTCATAGCTTGTAGCCCATTCACTTCCATGCATTAGCCTAATGACATGAATGACAACGGTGGAAAGTTTGGGGGAAACTATGTTTTTTATCATCCCAGTCATCATGCCATGCTCATGATCACTCTCCAGATTAGGATAGGTTTACCTAATATAATGTGATGAGAAGATGATTGTTAAAGTTTGGTTTAGTTGCTCTCCTTCGTCCCACAATATCGGAACGTGTTTTTAAACTGGTCAGGTCGGAAAGAAAATCTAGCCCAAAGAAGACTGTAAACCCTTTTCTTTTGCATGAGATGAGTAAGTCATTGTCATATAGCATTCATTCAATCCTTCCTGTTACATAATACGTATGTAGATAGGTACATTTACTTTTCTTCGCCAAAATCAGTTGTTTCTCTCACAGTCTGCCTGTTCATTTGAGAGAAGTTAAAAGCCGACGGGTTACAAAAAGTTCCCATCATTAAATCAACAACATTTTACAGCCACAAACTGTACTTGTGTGGAAGTTAAGTCAACAAAGTTAAATATCTACTACAGCCGCTGCGCTGCTCCATTGCATTGTTAGATTTGCGGCGACGACGTTGCGCTGTCCTTGAAGAGTTATTAAATAGCTTGAGCTTGACTTTTTTACACGCTTGGACAAGTACTGGAAAAGAGGCAGAGAGAGAGAGAGAGAAAATCGCAGGCAGACGCAGCCGTAGAAGTATAGTACTACAATATAGAAGCGTAATCAAGCCAAGCGTATTTTTTGCTCCTTTTTGTTTTTTAGTTTGCAAAGGAAAAAAAAACATGCAGAAAGAAACGGAGAGTTGAGTTGGTTGATGATCTCGTGTCTTGGTCAGATGATATTTAATCTAGGGGAAGCAACAGTGATTGGGCTTGAGTAACACGTGGCTTCCGTCCTGGTTCTCTTGCCTCTCTTGTTTTTGTTGTTGTTCCTGTGCTGTGAGCTCTCATTCGGAAAGAGCAGGGGAGCGGAGAGAGATTGATTAATTTCAAGTTGCCCGTTGGCTGGCATTGAAAAAAAAACAACATCGATATAGATTTTAAAACATTAATCCGAATCCGCAAAAGTTAAGCTGGTTAGGATTTGGGAAGTGTTAATTTATTTTTATTTTTAAGAAATCATTTTTTTTTAGTCTGGTTTGCTTCTGGTACAGAAACAAGTTGTTGGGTTCGGGGTCGAGGAGTCAGCTGAAGAAGCTCTTGCTTGGTATTGATTGTGTATGGTGGTCGCTGGGGTGTGACGCTGAAACAAAACATAAATAGTAATTAAATTGGGTTGGGGGCTTGCCATTTGGTAAGGAAGAGTTTTAAAACGAGATTTTTTTTTTGAGTTTTGAGGTGGTGTGTTGCTGTTGTTGAAGTTGCGGTTATTTACTAACGGAAGTGGAGTGGTTGAGGAACTTGTTTCTTTTTTGTATGAAAACTGAAATTCGCGAATTTGTGTGTGTATGGTTGGGGTTTGTTTGATTTTATAATTAAAATGACGATGGAATAGGCATTTTAATAAATTTTTTTAATTTGTTTTGTTTTTTATTTCATTTTTCCAGCTGAGCTTAGAGCCCAAGCTTTGGCCATGATTCGGAACTCTTTGAAGTGTCAGCAGCAGAATGGGCATTCCAATGATGGGGAGCACTTGGATAACATGCCCCATGTGTTCACCGTTATGGGAGCGTCGGTAAGTTAATTTGGAGTATAATAGTTAAATTAATTGTGTTTTTAGAGGAGATTTAGACGTAGTCAGTAGTTGAAGTTTAGCTAGAGAACAGTGCGGTGTGTGGTTTTTGCGAGCCAAGCACATGTTTTGCTTGTTTGTTGTTGTGCTTATTTTGACGTTCGTCGTCACCTATATAACTTAACTGGTCTGATCGGTATAGCAGCGTAGTGCCGGTTCCACTCACTCGTGTATGCTGTATGTCCTTTGTTTATCATTTTCATGTAAACATGTTTACTTGGCTGGAAGTAGGTTATATACCTGCTACCAAACCCATTTACGAATTGCGAATAGGTATAGGTCAATCTCACGACACACGAAGTGATGAGGAATGAGGGAGCGTCACTTGAACAGTTGCATCGTATGATAGAGTTAGTTTAGTGAATGACTTTGAAGTTGTCGATTAAGTCTAATCTACATTTTCGATAATGTTAAATGTTTCAGGGAGACTTAGCAAAAAAGAAGATCTACCCTACCCTCTGGTGGCTGTATCGGGATGGGCTCCTCCCAAACGTTACTTGGTTTGTGGGGTATGCTAGGTCGAAGATGACGATTGCCGATGTTCGGTCCAAATGTCATCAATACATGCAGGTATATTAAAGTTAATTATAATAAAAATAGTTCTCTAATCCTTTATTTTCAGTTGGTTAAGATTTATTAATTCAATTTCTAATTTAAAATTTTTTTAAAATGTAGGTGAGGCCGGAGGAAGAAGCAATGTATGAAAAGTTCTGGGAGTTGAATGTGTACGTTGCAGGAAGTTATGACCAGCGTCGGGATTTCGAACTCCTCAACCAAGAAATAAGCAAGAAGGAGAAGAAGCTGGCAGCGAATCGCTTGTTCTATTTGGCACTCCCACCGTCTGTTTTCGAGACTGTGACTACGAATATTAGGAATACTTGCATGGGAACAAGGTGGGCCATTGTTTTGCAAATTGCCATTGTAGGATGTCAGTTTGCATAAAGTATAAAATATAAATTAAATAGTGCATGCATAATTTTGTGTTTACATTATTTAGAGGATGGACTCGAGTAATCATTGAAAAACCGTTTGGAAAGGATTCCGAGTCGTCAGCTCAACTTTCTAATCATCTTGCCTCGTTGTTCAAGGAAGAGCAGATTTACCGTATTGATCATTACCTCGGGAAAGAGATGGTCCAGAATTTGATGACCTTGAGGTAAAGGATTCAAATATACTAGTTTTAAATCTCAAATGTAGTTTTTAAATTATCATAGGAATTAAATTATCTCTTTGAATTTTAGTGTAATAATTGAATTGTTTTTTTTTTAGATTTGGAAATCGAATCTTTGGTCCAACCTGGAACCGTGAAAATGTTGCATCCGTCCAAATATCCTTCAAGGAGCCGTTCGGAACTTTCGGACGAGGTGGATACTTCGACGAGTTTGGAATCATTCGGGACGTTATGCAAAACCATTTGCTTCAAATCCTATCATTGTTTGCAATGGAAAAACCACCATCAACCAATCCGGATGATATTCGTGATGAAAAGGTGAAGGTTCTCAAGTCCATGGAGGCGATTCAACTTAACGATGTTGTACTTGGACAATATGTTGGGGATCCAAATGGAAATGGAGAGGCTACAAAAGGTTATCTGGATGATCCCACCGTACCAGCGGGTTCTGTGACCCCTACCTATGCACTTGCTGTTTGCAAAATCAACAATGAGAGATGGGACGGGGTTCCATTTATCTTGCGTTGCGGAAAAGGTATGAGTAAAGTAGCAGGATCAAGATTAAATGACAACTGTTTACCTTTTAATTGGTGAACTAAAATGAAATAAAAAATTATTTTGATTAATGATTTCCAGCTTTAAACGAAAGGAAGGCTGAAATACGTATTCAGTACAATGACGTACCTGGTGACATCTTCGGGGGACAAGCTAAAAGGAATGAGTTAGTTATCCGTGTCCAGCCCGGTGAAGCTGTATATGTAAAATTAATGACCAAAACGCCCGGAATCAACTTCCACTTGGAGGAAACGGAACTTGATCTTACCTACACTAATCGCTACAAGGTTGGAATACTAAAAACCATTTTTTTACTTGGACGTTAAAATATGTTTTAAATATTTCTAACACATCTCAATGATTCATTTCTAATTTTTACATGCTTAACAGGGAGTCAAGTTACCGGATGCCTATGAACGTCTAATCTTGGATGTTTTCTGCGGTTCCCAAATGCACTTCGTCCGATCCGATGAGTTAGCTCAAGCCTGGAGGATTTTCACTCCTTTGCTGAAGGAAATCGAAACGGAAAGAATTGCACCGACCCCCTACGTGTAAGATTGCATAATATCACATAACTTGTATTTTAACCTATACTCATAATTTTAAGGATAAGCAGTGATCTATTATGTTATGCACTGTTCGTAATCTGACTTCTTGTTCCCTTTCAGATACGGATCCCGAGGCCCGCAGGAAGCTGACGAAATGTGCGATAAGAGCAACTTCAAATACTACGGCTCATACAAATGGCCTGGCCACAATAAATTGTAAACAACTATCCCACCGAATCTAGCTAGTATTTTTACCTCCAGTATCGATCATCAATGAGTTTCCAGTTAGAAAGAAAAATGTAAAATTCCTCGTGTGCTACTACAATCATCATATCATCTTTAGAGCCAACCCCTCCTACTTATATTATATGCATAATAATTAGGTATACATTATATACTACTTAAACCTTGATTATCATATTTTTTCTTCTGTAGTGAAAAATTGATTATCAGGGTGAGAAAATACCACATGATATTTCTGAAATTATTCTTAACATAGGAAAAATTAATTCCGAGAGATCGGTGAAACAATCAAACGTTAGCATCATTCTAAATTATAAAGTACCATTACATAACCAAAACGTCCATTATGTATATTATTATCTACCTAATTACTATTAAATTTTGCGGTTGTGGCGCCGGAACGAAATAAATCGAATCGAGAGATGCATAATCCAATCCATGTATGGATTAGGTTAAATTAAATTCATTCATCTTTTGTGTAGATATATTTCAACGCTAAATTGTGTCACTAATTATTTTACGAGGAACCCAACTACTTTACCTATATAAAGTATATTAAATATCTGTACAATATAATTTGGTAATTAACTAAACGGTTCATACACCGGTTGGCTACTCAACTCCTCCTTCCTTTTGAAATCTCCTGAGAAGAAACAGATGATAGAATTTAATAAAAAACAAAAATTGAATGCTGTGATGAAACTAAAAACAAAAATATTATGTACGTCCGATATTTTTCATAGAGTAAAAAAATTGTATCGAAATGGGAAAAGAAACTTTAATCAAGTATAATAAAAATATATATTAATATTAAAATTAAAAATTTTAGTTTAATTACCCTAATGCTTAATCCGTCATCTTATTATTACCTGTAGTAAGTTTATTATTTTAATTAAAAGTGCATAAAGGAACGACTTCGCGCTAAGCATGCAACCAAGAAAAGAACATGTAAAAACAGACGGACATGCACAAACAACACAATCTGAAAAAGTCTACTTTGTTCGGCCATTTGCATATCAGCGTTGTCAGCATCATTCATCAACTTTGCATGTTTTGGTCTAGAAAAATCTTTCTACTTCTCCTCAACAACCTCAACCAAAAAGCTCCTGGTCAATATGCAATGCAAGTTCAATGCAATCCAATCCAATGACTCCGTTCAATGCACTGCTGCGTAGTGCGTACTTATGTAACTGCATGCATTAGTTTAGCTGGTTTTTGTGCGGCGCGGCGGATTTTCTCTCGCGGAAATGTAGTTGCATTGCATCCATGTACTTCCGCAGTGAGCCAGCTACACCGCCGCATCCCACCGTACATGTCGGCGATAGAAGTTGTCTATGATTCAGCTGTCAGCTGCGCACAACGCAGGACTGCATATGGAAGTAGGACGAAGCTGTATGTACCTGTTGCTGCACGAAGCTGCTGCTGCCCCTCCTCCTCATCCGACCAAAATGTAAATCTCTTCCCAGAGTTCACGATATTTTGCATAAAGTTCATTTTTTCAAGGAGCGATGATCCTCGTCCTCCACCAAAATTCAAAAACCAGCTAATTTTCCTATCTTGTTTCTTCTCTCCTGTTCATTGGGAAAAAAGGAGATTTTTTTTTCTTTTAAATTTTTATCGCTGTCCCTCGTCTGTCCCTGTCAAAATTGGTGATAGTATAGTATAGTAGTGATTGGGGAGTGTGTGATTGAATGCAAATTTTTTTGTGGTTGTTTATGTAAATTTCTCCAAAGGAAAATTTAAATTCCGAGTTTGAGAATGAATAGGATGGAAGTGGAGAAGAAGAAGGTCTCTGATCGGAATCTCAATACATTTCAAGCATTTGCGGACGAGGCCCTGAAGAAGAAGCAGGAGTGGAAGAAGAAGCATCTGGAGGCGTTGAAGAAAGAGCGAGAGGCCCTCCAAAAGAAACGGAACCAGTGGAAGAAGAAGTTGGCAAGGGGGGTGAAGGAGCCGACGGAGCCTGCAGGGAGGACGGTTACTTGCCCAATCCCAGCTGAGAGGAAGGCCAAGCAGAGGGTCAGGTTTGCGGACGAGATTGACGAGACAGTTAAGCCGAAGGTTAAAATTCAGAAGGCTAGGAAGGCTAGGTCCGGCTTCCCCATTTGGAAGTTGTTGCTCATCGTCTCGCTCTGCCTTATTAGGGGCTTGTATTCGGATGACTACTGGTGAAGAAAGCTAATTCAACTAAATTACCCAAACTATAAAAATTCCTGTTAACATTTTAATTTTTAGTTGTAGTAACTAGGTAGATAAATTATAAATAGTTTTAGTTAGAAATCAGTTGTGGAAGTAGCAATCAGGTGGTAGGTAGGTCGGGTGTTGTCGAGGAAGAAGTTTTGGGAGAAGTTTTCAAGTCAGAAGAAGGAGGGGTTGGTCGGGGTTTACGAATCAAAAAGGCAGTGAAGAGGCCAAATTCAAATTCTTAGTTTTATTGTAGATTTTTCACCATTTAGTGTTTACAAAAGGGAATCTTTTTTCCAATCTCTTGTCTCTTGATAGTTGAATTGATTTCCAAATAAATTTAAACAATCAGCTGAGCTTAAACAAACAAATAAATTCAAGCACACAGTTAAATTCAAGCAAACAGTTAAATTCAAGCGAGCAGTTAAATTCAAGCAACAAGCAAGCAGTTAAATTCAAGTAAGCAGTTAAATTCAAGCGATCAGTTAAATTCAAAGAAGCAGTTAAATTCAAGCTGGTAGTTAAGTTAAAAAGTTAGGAGGTCAAGGAAGGTTGTAGTTCAAGCCATTTAAGAAGAAGTCAGCTGGGCATTTGAGAAGATAACATCGCATTCGAACATGGTAAGAATTGCTGTTATTTTGTGAGTTTACTAACTTGACTAACAACGTTGTTTAGTTGTTCAATTGTAATTGGCGAGAAATGAGTAAATTGTGCTTATCAATGTAGTTATAATCGTATTTTACTGTGTAATTGTTTCAGGAGGAAAACCGAGCAGAAGAAGAAGGAGCGGTTGGAGGAGAGCCGGCTAAACCGGTTATCAGCAATTATGCTGCTTCGGACTCCGATAGTGATGATCATGAAATTGATCCAATGAAGTTGGATTACGATGGAGACTATGGAATTCAAAACATCGATGACCCATCCAAGAACATTTTCGTGGGGAAGAGGACAAAGGATATTCCATGTAAATTCCATGATGGGATTTCTGGAAAGTGCTGGAAGGCGTTCTGTCCATATGGGCATGAGAAGAATACAGGAGGAGTGTTTGCCCAAAGTAAGTTATCAATAATAATCAAGTAAATATGTCATAAGTCGTTAGTTGAACCGTAAATTTTATCAACTAGCATTCCCATAGTAAAAAACTTCAAGATTATTTTTTAACAGAAAAGTTAAATTATTTCAGAAAATCCGGAACTAGCGCTTGCAGCAAGTACTCGAAGACCAGTGACGTATGTCATGAGTCTTCCCTTAAAATCTAAAATGGAGAAGGAGGCGGAAGTATTCTGCAAAGTGGCCCATGTGTCTGATCCCTCTCGGTTCTTCATTCGACCAACAAAAGATGTGAGTGGGGCTTGTAGCTGCAAGAAGCTGAAAGACTGGATCCCTTTCTTGGAGGTGGACCCAAATCAATTGCAACAGGGGAAGAGAAGCGCCATGGATGAAGCGTACTTTGCTCTTAACGGGAAGTTTCCGGATCTCTCTGAAGATGAAGATGCTGATGAAGATCCTACCGGACTGGCAAAGAAGGTCTCTGAGATGACGACTGAGGAGAAGAAGGACGCGCTTTCAAAGAAGATCTTGAAAGCTATGGATGACAATAATGAGGGTACGGTAATTCAGAAGGTTTTGAAGACAATTGATGAGAGGTTGCACAAGTTCATGATGGGACTCAACTACAGCAACTATCAAGAGGAGTTTTATCTCCCTCACGTTGAGCTTGTCGCCGTTCGTGTGAATCAGAAGTGGGCTAGGGCGGTGGTCCTTCCAGGTGTTTATGATAATGATAGTGAGACTGTTGCCCGGACTCAACTTCTGGAAACTGGAGAGATCGTCAATGTCACGTTGAAGAAGGATATTTGCCGACTGCCTGACAAGTTTGCTAAAATTCCAACTGGGGTAAATATTTCTTTTACATTGTTATTACCGCCTTGTTGTTAAATTCTGATCCGAGGAAATGATTTTAAAAAAATTAAATTAAACTTTAATCTATTGGCTTTTATAGGTTTTCAGGTGCAGCCTCTTTGGAATCAGTCCGGTCTGGGAGGTGTGGGGTTCACCAAGTATTGCGTTGTTCAAAGAGCTTGTTCAGAATAAGGAGTTGAGGGTTATTGTGAAGAGAGTGTAAGTTTTTATTATTGGCATTGTCGTTTTATGGTGGGAGCAGCATGATTTTCATGGATTGTTCAAATAAGCCAATTTAAATGTATTTTATTCTGTTATAGTCCACCGAACTTGAACACCGTCAGGCTGTTTGAGAATCGACCCTATTCTGTGAAGATCATGTTCTCTCAGGATGCCAAATGGATTGATGTCGCTGAAGAGATGAACAAAGCTGGGTATGGCATTCTCTGGAATCCTTTCCCTAAACGGCCGTTCGCAACTACAGCAATTGATACGAAGGGACTGGACGTCATCCACAAGCAGCATCATGTTGTTCCTGACAGCGTCATGGAAGTTGAAAATCGAAGGTTGTTCGTCGACCAAATTGATGATGATATTGACGGAAGTAATAATAACTTCGACGAGGGGGAGTTCAATGAAGGGGACTCTGGCACAGGTGGCAGCCGTCGTAAGAGCTTGGCTTTGGGTGTGGAGGAAGTCGATCGCAATTATTGCCTCAACAAGTTTTTAAACTAACGTACCACACATAACTGACGACAAGGGTCAGTTCACTTTTGAATCAATTAGTATAAAAAACAAATGTAGAAGAAAACCTGAGACCTTCTTGGCTCATGATTCGTCATCTGAATTTCAGGGAGATGTCAGTTTTTCTGACAAAACATATATATGCATAAAAGTGTACTGATCCTTAACTCAAGTTACCTTAAACTGAATTTACTCTGCTTGCTTGCAACTGCATTTCAAAATTGTCAAACACTGAACTCTATTCAAAAACAATATTCCCATCGCCTCCTTCTCTCTGAACTTTACACTTTTACTCACAACACAAGATAAAACAAACCCTCTTCTCCGTCCAAAGGTTTACCCCTTCCCTTTCTCTCCTTTCCCACATCTTGCAACTCTCATTTTCTTCCTCGATCTCTTATTTGTCCCGTTTTACCAACAATGTTGAATTCTTCCAAGGGTAAAAAGGGCGTTGTATTTTTAGTTTAGCTTCTGCTTATTACTATGTGCTTTATTGAGTACCTTACCTAAAAAAAAACTTACAAAAGTATGAAATATGTGGTGGAGTATATTGAAATATTTATGAATCGTTATAATGAACATTGCTACAGAGTATGAGAATTTTAATTACTGAAAAGCACATGATATCGTTTTTATGTATGTAACTATTATTGTCAAATCCCCGTGAGGTTTTTCCAAATAAAACTTGTCAAAATGTAAAATTACCGTACGGTGGTCAACTTTCGCATTTCACCTCATTCTCATTCATATCGCTGTAACAAATAGTGCTTAACTATAGTTAGTTAGTTCCAAGTCTTGTTAAAAGTACCAAAATTATAGTTTTACTTATAGGAATTTAGGCGAGTTATTTATTCCAACTTATACATTTTATTCCAAAAACATCTTTTTAATCACAGTTAGCGTTATTTAATTTTGCATTTCTTTAAGAATTTATAAATTAGACAGATTTATATATTTATCGTTACAACAGCATTGGGATTATAATTAATTCATAGTTATAAGCACTTCTGGGTTATAAGCGTCATCCAAAAACTCAAATGATCTGAACACAACAAAAACAAGAGAAAAACTATAATTGCAAATCAATAAATAGTACATAAAACTAATACGAGTAACGACGAACCATTAATGATTTTCGGATTTAACGCCACAACTGA
>JAQGAI010002033.1:0-13148 GCA_034696905.1 Lepidocyrtus violaceus
TCATTTGAAGTTTGCACATTGCAAAGATAAAAGATGAAAATAGCCAACATTAATAATATTGCTTATTCATTTCAATTGATTTGATAAATGATGAATTTTGCAATTATGTATGTATACCCATGCCATATATTATTCGGGTTAAAAAAGGACTTACAACTACCAATATGTGGTTGGATCTCAAAATATTGAGGTAAAATAATTATTGTTTCGAAAAAGTGTCTATTTTTAGTTGTCGGACAATCATTTTTCCACACATTGCTTAAAAGTAACAGTGGTACTCCAACTAATTATGTTGTAAATGGAGGACATCGGTCTTGATTCTTGATTATACTGTGGTAATTCTATATTCAATAAAACAAACCGTCTATTTATTAAGATATGTCCCAAACACAGGAAAGTGAAAGCACCCTTTTCTCTGAAGTTGTTTGCAATCTGATCATTAAGCCCAAGTACGTTAGTAAGTATCTGAAATCAGGACTTTTACCTCATCAGCCTAGACACAGTGATTTCTCGTAGTTATCATTAGACTAGATAAAACCAAGGAAGCGACTATGACCATAGAAGAAGACAACGCGAAGGAGAAAGTACTAGGCAATTAATTTTGAGTAGGATGTGTGGCTCCAAATACGTTTTCCGTAATTGACCGATTTTTATCTGTCCAATCTTTTTTGCCCAGTTCCAGTATCAGTACTATACTGACGATGAGTCCGCTTGTGTGCCCTTTTGTGCTTGCGACCTTAAGGATGTAATTGTACCAACAGAACAGTCCATAAAATCCTGGAATGGTGAGCTGGACTTGATTTTAGTCGCTGATATCTCCTGTACTGACCAACATTAGACACGTTTATAGACCAATCTGCACCAAAACTGCTTATGTTTGAGCTTAGATAGATAAAATGCGTTGTTTTCACCTAAACAATAAGGTAAAATCCCAAAACGATGATATGCTTGGGTAAAACCAGCTCATCGCATCAAACCAGCTAGGTATAGTATATGTTCCATACCAGATATAATCCCACTGACTTGGTAACTTTCGTATCATGAACAAAAATAGAATGCCTTTCCAGTTCCAGCTAGTAGTAGTGGCAAGCAGTGATAAGTTCACAAGCCACAAAAACGTGGTGACTACTTCATTCCAATTTCGTGCGTTTGTAATCCTTTGCTGGACAGGATGATATTGGATGAAAGACATGGAAATAGAGAGTGAGTAGCAACGCGGAGAAAATCTTGTTGATAGAACGAACCCTGGGCGAGTAAAAAACGCAAAGGAAACACCCTTGCAAAAAAGATAGAGACAGGGAGAAATGCAATGAAAGCATCAGCATCACAAGTGTCCTTTTTGTTATCAAGATAAATGATACTCACTTTCTAGTAACTCAAGTAACTTTCTAGCTGGCACTGCAAAGGAGTAAATGTATTAAGAAGCGGAGCGATGCAGGATTTAATGTTGGAACGGCAAGTTTATCAGACCCATCCCATGAGTAATCGATCATCATTTACATTCGCAAATTTTTACTACAATTTAATGCGGTTATACCACATTATTTAACATTCCAAAAATTATTAAAAAAAAAAAATGAAATGTGCATATGCCGGTTTAGAGTATGACAAAAACAGCCCACCATTGTTCTTCTGTAAATATGATGATGATTGAAGGGGAGTAGCCAGCGATGAGGGTCAATGAACGCTATTTTATCCATTATTAATGAGCATCCTCCCACATATTTCATTATTTAATACGTGAATGTTGGATTATTATGGAATGAAGCTTGCCTCATGCTAAACCAACAGAAATATCTTAATTAGGTAAATAATTTGCTGAATATAAATGAGTTGACATTCGCAAAAGCTTATAGCTTTTAAATGCGTTATTTACTGATGGGACTGGGAGAAAGGTATTTAATATGTGAGCACTACTAGTAGGAATAAAGGTGGAGTTGCTAGATTCTACCTTTGATCCTCCAGCCTGGGCTTTTAACTTAATAAAGTTTTCCATGTAAATAGTAGGTATGTAGCACACCAATTGTACTGGGACACATTGTTCTCGGACATATAACTACTTGGAACGAATTTTTAGGTAAGGCATGTGCTATATGTCATATTCATCTATTAGCTGAGCATCAGCTTTATACGCTTGTAGAGCTAAAGTAAACTGCTTATGAAGGTATAGTAATAAAGTAATGAAGACATGTAATTTCATTGATTCATTTAGTTCCAGGTAAACAAAGCCATTGGATAAACTTCAACATTTGCATGGCGTTGTTTGCGTCTACTGGGTGGATCTACGTTATCTAGTTCATGCATTCAGTAGACAATTGAGCAAATAAATTAACGATATTTCTGCTCAACTAGGAATACTTATTTTGGAGGGCATCGATTAAAAAGCTCATGTGACACCTCTAAAACTATCAATTAGACTGGCAGCTTCTCTGTATCTATTTATATGTGTGCTGGTTTTCATAATATAATGAAATGATGGAAGGCTTAATATTGATTCATTTTAGTCCAACTTCTGTCCCAGTCCCCTGTCAAGCGGTAACAGGCATAGGCCAATGGCTTCAAACTCCGATGTCTGGTACCATTGTATCTGTACCAGAAACAAGAATTTTTTAATTTGATGTTATTAGGCATTGGAAAGATTTGTTTTGTTGGAGTGGAATATTTTATGCAAATTGTTTTATTTTTAGTACGTGAACTGTCAGAAATGCTATTTATGGCTTGCGAAAGAAATCATGTGATCCTTTCAGTAGCATATGACGAATTGAACAATAGTACAAAAATAGATTGGGTGCGTTGGGAGCATAAATAATGCAGTAGCCATTGCATTGTTATGTTAGTTCGCAAATTAGCATCTTATTATACGTAACTAATTTCAATGGAGCTTACGTAATCGCCATATACTCTGACATGGTGCTCTTTTGTAAATTACAATGATCTCATACATGCTGATTTTAACATTTGTAACAAGAGTTGTCCTGGGGTGGCCAGAGAGCTAATGGACAGTTTGCAACTATATGTTATCATAAACGTCACGTGAAAAAAAAGTTGTCAGTATAAAGCATTCGAATTGTCGTGTAATAAGTTAAGTAACTAGACTTTTATGAGTCTGAGGTAATTTACCACTTACAATTAGCATAACGTCAACCTTTAAACATGAACTATAAAAATTCCAAGATTTTCAATAAATCTGCAAAAAAAATTAAGTAAAACTTGATGTGAAACACGTAGTGTGTCCTCCAAATTCTGGAAGCTTTTGAATGAATGACAAAGGTTGGACATGGAATTCGTTAAGGACAAGTTGGAGTTTCCAAATTTGCATTATAATAATAATAATTATTATTACAATTTTTGTCGAAGATTTTTTGAGTGACAATACTTTTATAAGCTCATTAATTCATATTTCAGAACATCATTTTCAAAGATAGCGACTGGAAACAATTCATAAGCAACTCATTGCTGTTGCACATGAATATTTACAGCCTGTTGATGTACACATACAATTAATTTGTTAGTTTTCATATGCCACCTACACTATGTTGTTTATGTTATGATATAATGCTCTCGTAAATATTTCAGCAAAACATGATTTACCATTTGTCGTGTTTACTTGAGATCTTACCTATTTTGTTGAAGTAGTCATTCAAGTAAGTAAAAATTCTTCTAGCCATTAATCAGCCAGATAGAGCAGGAAAGGGGAGATTCAAAACATCATCTTGATCATAAACTGACAGTTGGATAGAATATTGAAAACATGATTCATAAACGTAGATTCATCCGACTGACTTCGTTGCATTTTGCAACACAGCCGTTGCCAATCTATCACAAACGAATCAATTATACCACTTGCGCAACTTACTCTGCCAATCAGCATCCATCTATGAAAGTAGTAACATTTTAACATGAATGCGCAATTATAAAAGTTTTATAAAAAGTGAAAATCACAGCTTCTCCAGCCATTTCTAAGCTAGCCAGCAAGATGTATTTTATAAAAACGTAAACAACTATAGTTGAAGTACGTCATTATCCCCCAATTGAAACTGTTTTTGCTCAAGTTTCATTTTTGTATATGGTACAAAATGAAATGAGCATATAGATAGTTATATATCCGACAGGAAAACAAAATGGATGTTTCAATTCAATTCAGTATCCTCTTCCTCCGTTGTTTTTTTATTATGCTCCGGGACATATCTAATGCTTCGCTTGGTAGACTTTCCCCCTATTATCACTATCACATCTCAATTTACAAGTATGGTGATGGTTGGAAGCTTAGCTAGTAATTGAGATGCTCATTAGCGATCCAATTCGAGAATTGGAAAGAAAAAACAAAACAGATTCAAGTTGGGCTACATCAGGAACAAAGGATGAGGAGGATGATGAGTGGGATTAATGTTGTAGCTTTATAAAAGTAAGGTAGGTAGGCCATCTTTAAAAGATTCTGTTATATTCAACTAAAATCTTCTCCAGGGAGTGGATTTGCATTAAGAGTATAATGCTTACATTCATATAAAAAACAATAGTTACATTATTGCTACTATCTACTCCTGTGGGCATTGATATGCATACATGCAGACACGAATTGCGTCAGAGGATTCACACCCAATAAAGTTTATCCCAATTTTTAGGCAGCTTGTCTGGTCAGGCAATTGTTAGGAGACAGTCAAAATCCCTTCCCTCATCTTTATGTTGAGGATTAAAGAAGAAGAGGAGTGCGAAAAATGAATGTTACGTTAGTTTTCGTAATAATTATAATTGTCTATACCTACAGCTACGTCGGTAGTGTACATCCAAAGCCCACACAGTTACCCAAGCCTTGGTTAGTAAACAGAAATTGATTGTATATTGTAGCTCCATTGTTCTATTCTTTGCTGCTGATATTAATCATGATATGATGTAAAAAATAATGTACATAATTGCTAAGAAAAATTGTATGGATCAAGCCATATCAAACGGGTAGGTAGTGGATTGCTGGAACCAATATAACTTTCCACAAACCTTCCATTTCGCATAAAAAGCGATTTTAATCCCCGAAAAACTTTTTCATATGAAAATAATAGTAATCAGTTTAGAATTTTTAATGTAGCAACTAATGAAGATGTCGGGAAGGAATGGGAAACTTCGAGTACTCCAAGGACCAAAACATTCGATTCAGCATAGTAACTTGAAGTACATACTTACTTTACTTTGTGCAGAATTTTTGTTCTGGATGAATCTCCTTTTTTTAAAGTGCGAGTTCCCTCACCATCCACTCCAAATGGAGCACCATCACTGGATGATATTAAACATGCATGTAATTTAAATTTTGTATTTAATGCATTCATGAAAGTTTTGTCTTCTGCTGCAACTTCGATCTTTCACCTCAGCGAGCCCGAAAAGACTACTGGAATAGTACATCACCAACCAGGACGGTAATCAGGAGATTCAAAGATGACGTCTGTTTAATTAAGATAAAACCAAGTGGGTTGTAATGAGAATACATACATGGCCACCTATTCATTCAGTCCACAAAAACTTGAAAAGTTCAAGGGAAAAGAACTTTGTTTACCTTGGGAGAAGAAGACGATGGGGTTCATGAAGTCTTAACCTTACAAAATTGGGTGATGGATGGTTGGGGCTATACCACTAAAAGAATGTTGATTCATTCTTCTACTACTACTATCTCCTTCATGAATTGTCAACTTCTAATTAGAATTCATATTATACTCTATGCTCATTAGCATAGTTTCAACTTCTGGTTTATAAAACATTCCTACCTAATATGCAATTTACGCCTTTTAAAAGGCAGCTTTCATGAATGGAGAAGTGATATAGGACACAGGCATAGCAAGGGTTAGACCGTTGAATTTACAAAAAGTTATTATTCATTGAATCAAAAGGAGTATCAGTTCGTTTGGTATCAGCACATTATAAGCATTCTTAGCATTACCGTTATCACCCCCCTTATTTGTCATTGACGTTTGACGTATTTGATTACTTCCCTGTAACACTTCATGACAGAGACTATTTATTTCTGCGCATTTTTATGAGGAATCCTTTTTACTCTTGTGCATGTATAACCTTTCCCAAGATAAAGATGAAGCCATGTACAAGTGATAAGATAATGTAGTTGATATTTCTAAACTGGACATGCTGACAGGCATGTAAACTAACTTGCGTATGTTTTATGCATGTTCATCAAAGTCAATAATATACATAAATGTATTATAGATGCATAAAAATTCGGTGCTAAATGGGAGGTTGATTGGTGATAAAACGGAAAGGGCAAGAAGACAAGTATACAGTTAAGTAATATAGGCCAATCTGTATACTACACATACGTAAACATATAAGAGCAGAATAATTATTGAACTGGAACTGAAGGATGATCTACTTGATGGTGATGGTGTGCTCCCAGTCCCAATCCATGTACCTATATGAAAGTTATGAGATATGATCTTTCAAAACAAAACATGAATGCCTATTCCAGATCTTGAAAAAAAATGTCAAGATTTACGTGAGCCGAATAAGATGTTATGAGAACTACTAAAATGTTGCAGTAAAGATACAGTAGGTACATATTATTTGAAACTATACGATTGTGGATAGCAAGCAGGATTTAGACTTCATTCAATCCCACTCTTATTGCACCAACTACTTCTTCCTCCAAATATTTGCAACTTAACTGAAGCTACTCGATAGCTGGATGAACTGAAGGTGCTCAATGCTCTCCCATTTTACTCGGATGTCCTTACATGTAACTCTGTAACGAGAAAGAGCGTAAGATAGGTAAAAAAATAATAAAAACATCCTTTTCAGCTTTCATTCTCAACATTAAGTGGTAGAGGATGATGTTTGGATGTCTTTGTGTAACAGCAACAAAAAACAACATCGTACAACAACGGAGAAGCGAGCGAACGCAGCGTTTCCGTTTCAAAGCGTTCTGCTTTTGTAATTCATGTAGAAACATCATCTCACTTCCAAAAGCAACTGAACAGCGAAGTTACTTACTCCTATAAGTATGTTAAGCGTTGCAAGTAAATAAGGTTATAAAACTACATAGGCATATAAAGTACGTATGTTCTAGTAGGTAAAAGTGCAAGAATGAGAAAATTCGATTCATTGCATTGCAACAGACATTCTTGTAACATCGTTTTTTCAGTTGTCAACAGTCCCTGTTTCTGGTCTGATATGTGTTTTACGAGTGTGAGGATTGTATTATTGTATTGTGATTGTGCCTAGCTATTGTTTTGATGTCTGTGGTTATTTATCACACATACTACGCCACTACTACTACTACAACAAGAAGACCATAAAAGTAACAACACTAGTTTACAATACAACAGACCACTGCACTGTTTGGCAGTAAATATGCATTCATCTTGACATGATACCTTTTTATAATCCTGACAACTCTTCTTTTTTCGAGTTCTCAAAAACAACATCGTGATCGTCATTGTCAAAATAAACAGGGTATAAGCATAATCAAATTGAAGTGAAATAACAACATAAAATAGCACAATGTGCTTACAATTATGTCTCTTCGAGCTGGACACGTAAATGCCATGTCTGTATATTCCCATTCCCATCAACACATTGTTCATTCATTTGCTCCTGCTTTGCTGGGAAATATCCAACGAGGAAAAATCCAGCCAAGGTTGTAAACTTGTTTAGGATAAAAATTGTGTTGGTGTTGGTATGCGAGTTTTTGGAAATAGACTCGACTCATGTGTCCTTTCGATGTGAGCGTGTAATAGTATTTACTCCTTGCTTGAGTTTTTCGATCCCACGCGCACATTATTAAGTCTTTAGAAATGAGTAGGGATTAATTTTCCGCTCCTCGTGTAAAGTAAAATAGTTTTACGGTTTTTTGATCCCAGCTCCTTCTGTTCTTATGAAACTGCCAATAAGAGTATTATTAAGTGCTCATAACTCAACATCCCAAACTTATCGACAAGTTGTAATTTGCGACAAAGTTGTTTAAGCGTCATAAACCCAATATAATCGCAACTTGGGACAGATTAATAATAAGTTTAATAAAGTTGATACGGGGATCAGACAGAAAGTACCATACCAGCACCTCCGAAGTCATTATCCAGCTATTAAATTAAATTGGGACATCAGTTTCAACTCGAAGGATGAAAGCTATCAATAAATATCAATGTCAATACACAGTTAATAAGATAATCATCTCATTTTAATCAAAAGGGCGGAGCTGCCATATTCCATCACATACATCACGACTCGAAAAAAAGTGATTTTATAGTTCACCTCCTGCACCACACACGAGTATGAGCACTGTATCAACCTCCAAACAACATGGAACAAACTGGATTTCGTCTATGTGAAGCCAGATAAATCAGAAAGTGGATGAGTGGAAATCGCAAATCAAATATGAGATTAAACATCGGCAGTTTTGCAATCGGGACACGTTAATTTTTTCCTTAATAATTTTTTATGCTCTCCAGTTTTTTCTGGAGACCTTCATGGTATTCCTCCAATTCCTATGTCGCAAGACACTTGAAATATTGGGAGCTTATGAAAACCAAGTTAGTTTGCTTTGCTGTCGCAATAAATTAAGACCGTTCCAGGTCACTCTTCTTCACTGCAAGTTGGAATATATCATCATCTTTTGATGTTTAATTCAGAAAAGTAAACATATGTCGCAATGGTGTAATAAGTTGGAAGTTTTCATGAGGAGAAAGGATTATTACCATTCTGGATTATGTAAGTACCTTTTTATTGCGTTAATAATCTGACTTGAGTATGTCGCAGCTCCTTGAAACTTGAAACTATGTATATATGCATTAAAATACATAAATTGTGTTTACTTTGTTAGTTATCTTGCGAAACATGGGCTTATTAAGAGCAAATACATTTTCAAATTAAAAGATTGCGGCTGGCTGAGCTGAACAGATAATTATGCCAGCACATTAGGGGTCAAAGGGGCACTTCAACATGACAGGTTAATTAGAAATTTGCTTATGGAAAACACAAATTAACGTTTTAAAAGTTTCTCTTGAAATTATTACTTTCGAGATTAAAGTCATTTTTAAACCGGATTGCTCTACCACACTTCATCATATCATAATCGTAAGTGCTTTGCTACTGTGGAAGATTACCCAGACTTGTCTGGAGATGGAGAAGTACAAATGTTTCCAAAATGAGATGTCAGTTGCATAAGTTAATTCCGAGTTGGAAACTTCTGATGCTTAAAAGTTATGTTATAAGAATTTATATTAATTTCGGACTGTTGCTGTCAAGGAGCAAGATGGCAGATAAACTGAAAGATCTTCAACAAGCATGGGCGGATTTTTTTTAACAAGTTAGGATGTATGCTAAACAGATACATTGTTTGTGCCTATAAATGATGCCATGCTAGTATGCTAGCGTGAAAATATTAGAAATGATACCTTCTTTTAGAGTAAATGGGGATTTATGTAGATTTCATGTTTTCACCAGCTACTAGCTACGGTGTTGTTATGAGCTATGATGTGATTATTATGTATGTAGGTATGTGTTCCTCTTCCCAAAATTTCTAATTTATGGAGGATAAAGTTTGATAGTTAGTTGAAAATAGTTTCATTTCATCATATTTTTTGGCAAAGCAGATGGCACGGAAAAGCAATTGCCTAGTTGTGCTGGCTCACCAGAGAAATTTGTTCTTTTGGAAAGTTTGCAGTTTTATTTTGAGAAATAGGCACATGCATGCTTTTGGACTTGCTTAGATAGACATGTATAGGTACGTATGATATTTGTGGATAGGTTGGTACAGATGTCTAAGAAAGTAAAAAACAGTTCCTTCAATCTCCCACAGTTCAAGAGATTTTTCATTAGTCAACAGAAAACTCCATCTGCGGATTGGAAAAGATTCGTAGCTCTGCTCACAAACAGTAAATAATATATAAATTAGGTTCGATGTATGTTTATGCAAAAAGCTTATTTCAAATCGTTGAGTTTGAATTAGTATGATGATAGACATTATCATGAATAACCAGAATTGAAGTACTAAATACGTAATATGTGTGGGTGATCCCGGCGCGTTTTTTAATTAGAAAATGTCTAGTAAACTTGAATAACTGGCAGTTCATCATAATAATATTCCGAGAAACACCTTGTTTGTCAATGCAAATAAAATTATACTGAGAATTAGAAATGAATTAGACATTAATATATACAACAATTTATTTTTACATTTTCAAAGATGAGCTTCGATCTAGATTTTAAATCCCTAAATATAAATTACGGCCATTGAATCAATAAAATCTTAATTAATTTACGCATGGTTCATCATTTTAGATTGAATTGCATTATTACAAGATTTGTTAAACGAAAATGCGTAATTTTGTAGGTAGCACTATCGCCGTGAAATCGCAGTGATATAACCGACCACAAGCGCTATGTAGTACCAGTTTTAACTATTGGAAAGAGCATGATAGGCATTTATTTCTATTTGCTCAATATCTGCGAATGCGAATTCCTCCATCCCATTTCCCTTTGTCGTTTTACCATTTTCATTCAATCTTTTCATCATCAAACCCTTATCTGCTCCCAATTTCTTTCAACTCCGAGTTTATTATAGTACTGCTAGCTGATCGACTCACAAATTCCAATATTTCTCTACTATTTCCCCGCAAAAAAGCTGAAAGATATCTGGTAGGAATGCAATGAAATGAAGTTTGTTTTTGATTTATAAACTTGAGCCAGTCAACCATCAACATTGGGATGAAAAGATGGATCGATAAAAAAAATAAGACGGCAGGGGGTTTGCCACTCTAACTGCCTCCAATATTTCGACATGTGTGTAGCATTTTTATTATCATTATCGCTCTAACAAATGCGTCAGTACATATTACGGGGAAGGAATGGGATGAGTAGAAGTACTAGAAAAAAAATCATTGCAGTATTAACAGAGTTTTCATGGATATTCCTTCCTTTCCCTTGTATATTATCCATTGAGATAAAGATTCCTGCTCATACATTGAAGGTTTCTGTGCAAGAAGAACCCGATAACATTTGCATATTTACATTTGACATTAAATACATAACAAGACATGCATACCTAGTTGACTTACGGGCATGTAAAGCAAGATCGTTAAAATTGATGCTGGAGAAAGTTTTTGTTTCCATTGTCTAGCATATATGCGTACCATTTTTTGCCACGCTCTAGCTATTATTATGTATCTAGCTATGCAAAATATGTCGGTAGTTTATTATGACAATGCTAATGATGAGAAGAATTTTACTTTATCATGTCAAAATGATACTAAAAGTTTTCCCGGTAGATGAGCAGACAGTTATAACAACCGTATGTTGAGTAGGCACATGTGCCAATTTGGTAATTATGCATTCACTGAAATCCGATAGCCTTTTTGTTTAACGAAATTATTTATGCCCCGTTGAGTTGTGCTCCAAACAATTCATTTAGGCTGTGGACAACGGTGCATACTGGCAAAATTAGCCTAACTAGGCTGTAAGCAGGTTCGGACTGATTGCCGTGTTCAAGCTGATGAATAGTAGAACTCAAAGCAGGTGATATGATATGATGCAATGTAGATGGTAAAATCAATATCCGTAAGTCAGAACAACTGTCAGTTTTTTTTTATCATATAGTGATTTCGCAGTCTTCCGGTGAAAGCAGACAGCTGGGCTCGAAGAAAGTAGAAATGTTTCAGAATTGGACAGGCCAGAAAGACTAAATTCGAGGAGGATGCTGTTCTGACTGTGTTCAAAATATTAATCGGTATTTTACATCCTTCTACGTATATATTTGGCAGAACAAAATGTGTCCTGTGTTTAATAAATTCCACTTGAGGTGGTAAATTTACTGTTCCGCCGTGCGTCATTAGAAGAATATTGATCAGTACTCATAACTTGCTACGGGTTTGAACAAAAGTGGGACGCGGAAACTTTTGGAGTATATTTGACTTGTTACGTGAAGGGTTCTTCAAAGTTTCATTGGAACGTGCCGCACATCCACAATTAGATTTATTAAATATGCATTCTCCTTGATGAGTCTAATAAATATGTTAGTAATGAAATGAAATAATAATATATTGTAGACTGACATTGCTGGTGGAAAGTTTTACATTGCCAAGTGGTTTGGCTGTGGGTTTGGTCGTTTGGTTTTCAACTTTCTGTTAAATGTGCCGAAAGTTAGAAATGTCCGTATACCAAATTGAAGTTGTACATTGCCATACCGTACGAGTTTACGGTGGGTGGTTGTATGTACTGAAGATTGGATTTTTCGATTAGTTCCATTAAATGTACAATAAAACAAAAATATCCACAACAAAGAGTTGAGAGATCAATAGATATTTTTTTTCAACTATTTTGTTAAATTTTAAATGGATTGGTATTTGGTATCTAATCTTTTTTACATAGTTGTATCTCACTCAATGATTGCTTTAACCTCATTTTAACCGAAGAAGATGTCGGATATAAAGATTTTTTGTCAACTAAATAAATACTAGATGAGAAAATTAAAATATTTTGGAAGTAATCCGCTTTCCCTTGCTTACTCTATTAACCTTACAAACGGTCTATAATTATTCGATTAAAGGAAGACTCCTTGTGAACCGTGCACGAACTACTATTTTGTTTGTTTTGAATAAAACACAAAGTGAAGCTGTTTATGAGAACCTGATAGTAAGCATCCAACTCTTTAAGAATTCTGATTGTTCTCCACCATTTACATCTAATTACATCATCGCAATGAATGGAAATACAAAGTGAAAAGGCTTCAAGGTACTTTCTCCTCCGCTTGTCCTAAAAAACTAAATTGAACTTGTTTACCCACCCCTTTTACGAAACCCGGTGTGCATCACACGAAACTGTAAACAAACCTCTTTTCTTGGTAAATTACACGAGAAACTGAAAGGAGAGCAAACACACGGGTTTTACTAAAAATAACATGGTGGTTTTAAGGGAAGTGAGAACCTAATTGCACAACACTACGGAGCAATTTACTTTAAATACAAACCCAGCTCCGTGGGCTCCATACATATAAATGATGTTCAATAGCCGGTGAATATCCGCCACAGATTGTGCAACCTGGCAATATCCATTTTCCATTCATATAAAAGATGAGTAGAATACAAATGTTTTGCTTTCGGAATAACTAACAAGGGGGCCACTCCGGTGACTATTCACAGAATTGCTTGAAACTTTTTTTG